>APFE030319943.1:84350-165623 GCA_000404065.3 Pinus taeda
TAGATCCACCCCAATGTTGGCAACAACTCCTGTAGGTAGTAACTAATACCCCACGACCGCCAAAACCTGGGAAGTAGGTGTGCTTGAGGGTTGACACTTGCTCAAACTGCCAATTTGCCTTGGGGGAGCAAGTTTATTTTGTGGACCGAACAATTTTAAAAGGAGGCTGAAATAAAGAACAACTCATTTGCTAAAAAATGAGCTTTGAGATCGTTGCAATAAACAAAGAAACAAGAAAGCATTGACATTACATATATGATCTCTCAAGGCTTATGCAACTTCCATTTTGAGTTTCTTGTTCCTTTCTTTCATATTTCTTTGGTTAGTTTATTTCATTAGATGTGAAAAACAATTAGGCTTCAATCGCCTTTTGTGCCCAATGTCTGTGTGAATGTAATTTCATTTTTCTTTGTTGTTGTTCTTGTGCAAGAAGGCAATGTTGGGTTTGGAATACATTATCATTAATATGAATTGAGATACATTGACATTAATATGGATGACATGGAATGGATTCGTACTATAACCACATGGTACTTATCCCTCTCCACATACTTCATTTGTGTTCATTAATTTTTATTGAATTCTAATAACTCTTGTTGCAATGCCAGTGGAAACTTGTGCAATGGAAGACAACTGCTTTCTTATTTATGACTATTTTCGAAAATAATTACCTTATTACAGAATTGAATTTTGTGTTTACCAATGAACAATTTAGGACTACTAGCATTGAGGAATTGTTGTTCACATTTATTTTCCCCAATAACTTTTAAATGACTCCTAATTTCTTTTTCTTTTTTTTTTAATTGCAATTTTTAGTAGAATTCTTAGGGAAATTCATTCTCATATTTATTAGGACCTCTATAACAATCGGAAAAGTAACCCTCATAGGTTTGGAAACATCGTCCGGATTAGGGATATGATCGTCATATTATCAACTTGGCACAGATCTAGAGTGCATGTTAGTCCATCCCCTACTATTGCCTTCGCTACCTTCCTACATTTTCCATGGGCCCGGGTTTGTACCTCGAATGCTTGCACATTATAATTAGCTCTTAATTCATTTTATTAATGGAATGAAATTATAATTTATTAAAAATGGCTTTACATAAATTAATGAAAACACTTACTAGATTTAGGTCGTCATTTTTTTTCATCGAGATAACAAATTTTAGAAATATTCTGGAATTTGATAAGAAAAACAATTCAATTCACTCATCTATATCAAACTCTAAAACATTTCCCAAAATTTATAAACAAATTAAATTCAACCATATAAATGGAAGTTTTTTTTTTAACTTCAACCATATCCCACTTTAGACACCTGCTCCCACATCAAACATTAATTCAATGATCCGATTAATGTGAAATTATCCACTCTTAGTTGAAATTGAAATGAAGATGATTGATTCACAAAAACATAACTCCAATCCTTGGCTTACCCAATTTATTCGCGATATTAGTCCCTGCCTGGGACTATTAGCGATCGATATCCCGTTGACCAGCTAGCGATTAAATCAGTTTGACCGATAAATATATTCGTTACATTTCATGTTAAACCAAAGTTTATCCGTGGAAATTTCTGTGTAAAAAACTTATAACCAAACTTGTGAATTCAACCTCTTATTGCAGGCCTCACGTGCCCCGATGTTATGTCTACTAGGACAAGTTATTTTATCGTAAGTTTTTCGAAACAAATGTCCGAACAAGTGATTTTGGGCAAGTAAACTATTTTATGCAAAGTTTTTAAGCGTCCACTTCCAAGTGATTTTGGGCTCAAAAGCACCACTTAGTTTGTCCTAAGTTTTTGCTACCTGTTCTCCGTGTCATGCATGTAGTGTCTTGCATCCTGCAAGTGCCAGCTGTTTGCATATGTAGAAGCGTCCATGGCGATCTACACTATATCTTCCTAGATGAAGTATCATTTAAGGAGGTTGAATCTCGAATGTCTTAGGAAGAGTTAAGGCTCAGGGTGCTTTAATTCTCTACTGGAAACATGGCTGAATTTCCACCGATCATCACTAGGGTTCTAATCGATTGGTGTTAATCATTCGGGGTAGTTGTGGTAATTTTTCTCATCTCTCACTTCCATCCGACATCGCTATTCTGCTCCCCAGTCATGCTAGAATGTCATGGATGTTAACATTATTGAAACTGTAGTTCGATTCCTCCCTCAATTATTCTAATAGAACTTTGAATGTCAATTACGTAATAGCACTTTGAATGTCAATTACGTAGTGTTGAGGGAAGAGGGAAGGTAGCATGAGAGCCTATTCAAGAATTTTTGTTCGTGTTCTGACATTCAACCAAACCCTCATCCTGTCAGGTAATATGCATTTTTTTTTTAAGGTAGCTGTTTCCTCAGGTCATGCGTGGCGAAAACAGCTAATAGTCTCAGATTTTTTTCTCTTTCCAGGTTCTCGGTTCTTTCATCCTCACTCCAAAGTGCCTCCAAATTTAAGGTTACATGCCGCAGTTAACCTAATTGTATAGTTTGTAGCATTTTTTAAAGGGTGAAATGCGTATTGAGTCAACAAGATCCCTTAAGGGTGTTGCAACATTATTAAATTCTATTATGGCTTCAATATTTGGGTTACTTTTCCTTTTTTAGAATTCTTATATAGCTATAATATCGAGACCCTCTTCTCGATTTGGTTATGAATTTTGAATGAAATTCCCTATTGGGGTTTGGAACACATGAAGTGTAGTTTTTGTATACTAGGATCGTGTAATTTAAACGGGGCTCTTCTTTCAATAATTTGTTTTCTATTTTCCTTACTATGTGCAGGTGGTTCATTTCCAATTCGTGTTTATAAATGTACTATTTTTTAGAAATTTAACTATTATAAAAAATAATTAAAATTAAAAAAATGTTGTAAAAGAGAATTTAGGATGATGACACTTTAAAAGCAATTAAGAATATAAAAGGTTTTTTATGAAAGATAATCCATGTGCTGTCATTTTAAAACACATTTTAAACCATTATGGTTTATGTTACACTTTCACCTTCATTAATACTTTTTAATTTAGTGTTTAAAGATAAATAATGTTGTTATTGTATTATATTTTCATTTAAATTATATTTTTAATTAAATTGATATATCAAAGTAAATTGTCTTATTAAATATGTTACATTAGCAAAATATAAAAATAGTTATGAATTGGGGAAATTCATGTAGATGTGGTATAATAGGGGTGATTAATCTTAACAAGGTTGCGATGCAACAAAATACATGCCGATTAACATTGCTTTAGTAATAGCCAAATGGAAATATCACACTGCTAAATTGTTTAAACTATGATAAGGAAAATTTACTTTGGTTATTGGATAAACAAATTCAAACTTTGGATTTTAAAAACCTTGAGATAAACACAAACTCAAATTTTGGTTTTTAAAAACTTTGGGATAAATGCAAACTCAATAAATTTCAGTTTTTAGTGTGGTAGTGATCTAGCATTATTTATCATAAATTGTCTAAGAGTGAGTTGAGTTCAGGGTTAACGCGGGTTCAGGGTTAAGCCTTGTAATGTTGGACATTCAAAAGAGACAGAGGTAGAGAAGTAAAGCCGTTGGGTATGCATGAAGGATGAGAGGGAGGTAGCTGGTAAAGTTGGTAAAGTTGTGGGCTCCACGACAGTCTACGTGTTTGAAATATGTTTTTGTATTATACCTTAATTTTTTCATGTGTGACAAGTGTCTAGTTAAATTTAGAGAGTTATAATGCATTTCAATTTTTAAATAGAAAAATATATATTTACAATATATAATATACTATGTATATATACATACATTTCAATATATATATATATATACAGAGTTATATTACATTTCAATATATAATTAGATACTTTTTAGATATATTTGCTTTTATTTACAATATATTTATATACAAATATAAATGTTTTAATTAATTTTTATTATTACAATTACAATATAGTGGACAAGAACCACACGAAACAAATTCGTGGTTATCACATTTTCAATCGTGACATATTTCTGAATGTGAACAATTGCTTAACCGACTTATTTTAGTCTCCTTTCCCAACTACTAATTTTGTTTTGGTAAGTTCAGGTTGTTATTGAAGTATAATTGCTGTGTAAATTGGTGTTAGATTTGGAGGGTTTGCTTGTTTTGGTCAATAATTCTAAAATATTTTCGAAATTTTTTTCAGTAATTAAGTTAATACATTTATTAATTCTAAAATATTTTCGAAATTTTGTTGTTAATTAAATTAATAAATCAATCAATTCTAAAATATTCAAATCTTTTTTAAATGGCATACCACTTTAATATTTTTTTGGTAACTAAATTAATAGATTAATCAATTCTAAAATATTATTGAAATCTTTTCTTGTAACATACCACCTTCCTACTAAACTGATCCACTCTTACTTTAAATTTTAAATTAGAGATCGTTTGCTCATAATATAAGAAATTCAACTTCTCAGGCTAACGTACTGAACTGAGCTCTGAACTCTACATAATATAAGAAATTCAACTTCTCAGGCTAACGTACTGAACTGAGCTTTGAACTCTAACATATATTGAATGGAGATCTTTTCAACTACAGCACGTGTGGCATTTATATGTGCATCCAAGAACGTTGCAATATCTACGTATAACTATCAAACATCAACTGGCGAATTCAGTGACCACGTGGGTTTTATATAAAAGTTATTGACGAATTATTATTATTATGAAAAAAGTTATTGACGAATTATTATTATTATTATGAATATTGATACAACCGCTTTACAATGGTCAAGAAAGCATTATACTTACCTTTCTAAGTATTCCATAAATGATGTGAGACAAATTCTCAGAAATCAATTCAGTGTGCCCATCGGCTTCACGAGGTCAAGTTGTTTGTATTGGATTGTTGTGGCAGACAAGGCAAGGACTACCGCCACGGCAGTGGCTCCCTTGTTTATTTTAGGGAGTAACTTTTTATGAGGATGATATTCAATTTGGGGATGATAATAGTTAATCCAATGATAAAGATATTCACTCGAGAAAACTTATATGAATATTTTAATTTTAAATTTATTAATACTTTAATTTTAGTTTTTCATCAAATAGAATAATATATTTATTTATTTATTTGAATTAACTTAGATTTCTGTTTCAAATGACTTTTCATTATTTTATATATTATTTTTTATTTTCATATTAATTGATTTTTCTAATTTTATATTAGATTATAATGCCTATACAATTCTTATCTAGAAAGTTGTATTTCTAATATAAAACATTAATTAAATTTTAATACAAATCAAATATTTTAAAAATAAAACAAATGAAATAATGTTTATTTTTGTTATAATTTGAATATAAAAATTTATAATAAATTATAAAAGATGTATAAATAATAATATGTTTAATAAGTTTAGGATAAAAATAATGAAATTTTATCTCCCGATATATTTATATAATGTGTGTGGTAATTTAAAAATTCTCAATAAAAATTACAATTGAAATATTTTAATATTTAGAAAATTTGAACTTCTACTTTATTTAAATATTATATATCGATTTAATAAGAAATTAAGATGGAAAGTTGAAATGTCTTACGATACATGCTATTTTTTTATATATCAGGATCAACTCTTCATGCAAGGATATCTAGTAACCTTTCAAGATCATTTATTCCAAGCCTCCATCTTTGATGTTGTTTTCCATGTAGTTTTATTAATGACAATGACAAATGAGTAGCAATAATATGATGATTATATTGCATAACTACTTTATGTGGCTCATATTCTTCAAACATATATCCACTCCTATTCTTTTCAACTTGCTTAAAGTACATTCCCTTGAGAATAATAGATCTTCTCCCAAAGTCTTGACCATCACCATCAATTTGGCTCCCCAACAATTTGCATTTGATTGTAGTACACCAAAACAGATAGTAGTCAACCACTTCCGCATTGTTAGGAGGTGCTATAACAACAAATACATCACGTGTATGGAATTTAATATATATTTGAAACTTTACAAACATGTTTAATTTAACTAATATTTAGTCAAAATAGAAAATTCAAATATAATTAAATTTCATAATTTATTATTTAAAATTGTAAAGGTATAACAATTTGCATACCTTCTTGTAATAATCCAGAAAGAACATCATATTTTGAAGAGAATTGTGGGCCTTCATCTCTTTCTTCATTTGGAATGTGAACTTGAATACAACCAACACAATCTAAAGGTTTGAAGACAATTTCTTT
Organism: Pinus taeda; assembly: GCA_000404065.3. NCBI lineage: Eukaryota > Viridiplantae > Streptophyta > Pinopsida > Pinales > Pinaceae > Pinus > Pinus taeda. The sequence goes on from APFE030319943.1 coordinate 90,577, forward strand.
CCATTCTTCGACAAATCCTAGTTGCATATTTATACATGCTTCTTGGAATTCATTTCCTATGTGATATCCCAAATAACAACCATGCTCCCTGACATGCAAAATCCAATTAGTGTGATCGTGCTTTAACAGAGTGAAAAGACCTTGTACCTATTACAATTTTACATGCATAAGCATGCTCACAATCAACATTCACTATGTGCCAAAAGAATTTACATATAAACTTATCAATTTTACTATCACTTCCATGACAAACATTTTGAGCACACCAATCAACAACACTTTTTGCATCTTACATTATTTTAGCGTCAAACTACATTTGGTATCTCCTAAGAACTCGTTTAATGCAAGCTCAACCTCCATCATGCTCTCCCTTTCCATGACCACTTTAAAAGAAGTTCCATTTATATCTAATTTTGATGTTACAATGAAGACGAACCAACCAATAAAATGATCTTCTGAATTGAATTTCCCTGTATAACCATCTGACCAAACCCAATGTTCTCTAAAAGTGACACCTCTATCATTTATAAGAGAATAAATTTTTTTTATTGAAATAATGTTGCAAAAAAAGATTATCATGCTTTGAATCATTAATAACATAAAAGTAAACGCCTTTTATCACTATTGTTTTTTCTTGTGTACCTTGTCTTCCATCAATATGTTCCTCCGCATGCCTATAAGATACATGGACCAAAATCATAAATTTTTCTGAATGATAATATTGTCTTTGTATTTTTTTTCATGTTGAAAATGTATAGTTTTCTGCAAAGTCAACAACATATAATACAACACCAAATGGAAAAGTATCTGAGCTAGTTTGAAATTGCATGTCTTGCCATCTTGCTGTATGAATATGTTAGACATACTTCTAAACCTAGATAGTCTTAAATGTATCTATAATTCTTTGATGGTAACTTCATCTTCAACCAAATTAATCTTTCTGGATTCACCTCCATGAGATAAAGAAAATGTGACATACTTGAAATTTTTTCTTTTAATCATATCATTTGAATAATCATGTGCAATATATTTCCATCTTTTCAAATTAAGATAATTATCGCATTTATTTTTAACATAGTTCATATTGTAAAATTCCTCACCTTGTCCCTTTTCACAAAGTAAAGGCTTGATGAATTCAATGGCATGCAATGGAGATGCTTCATTTGAAGGTTGGTATTATAACCTATAGTTACGAAATACTTCATAATAATAATTGGATTACACATGGTACCTGCAACAACATGTGTCATGAAATTTGTTGAGTCATATATACCAAGGCTTCATTGCCTCAAAAGTTTGTTGCCCATTTGTAATATTAGAATGTCCATCCTCAAACTTGTGGAATAATTTTGTTTGTGAAATGTCTAGAAACTATTTTTGATGCTCCTCCCTAACACCATGTGAGTTTCAATGTGTTAGACATATATTCTATTAGAAGAAACTCTAGAATTTTCTTTCCAAAATTGAATTCTTATGCTACGCCATTCATCCAAAACCTTGTCATTTCTAGGATCCCTGCACACTATTGCCCAAATCTAGTGAGGATTCATGATTTTCAATTGTTCTCTTGTAGTAATCCTTCTTGTCAATGTTTTTCTACTAATATCAACTGCCTTTGAAGTTGCATTGACCAACCTTTCATTTGATGTCGTTTTACTTATAATTGCATTCATAATAGCTCTTTGAGCATATCTATGGTCCTTTATGCACTCTTTTGTACCAGTTAGGTCATATGATGACTTAATATTATTAAGCATTGTATCTAAAACTTTATTTTTATCATTTTGATCAATTCCAAGCAAACACAATATAAGGTTCAGATCCTTTTAGCGTAATAAGTAGGTCAAAAGTTGGGCTTGAGAAATTAAAGATTTAGGTGAAAATATTCCTCATAGATCTTACTTGTATGGTATCAAATGGTGTGATTAAACATCTTCTCTCCTGCATCAATCTGACTTTGAATAGATGAGGGAATATTTGTTGGTATGTGTTTTGGTAAACTTGATCTCCTACTTGATGCTCATTTCTGGCCCAAAATATCACATCTTCTATCTTGCATTTGTGTATCCTAATTTTGGAATTGTTGATTTTTATTCGATCAACTAATATATTGGGTGAATAAATTATTTGAACCTTGATTAAATGTTCCCTCTCCTCCCAAAACATCCAAGTTTTGGACATCATCTTTGCATAGGAGTAATGCAATGGTAATGCAAAATTTGAATTAATATGTTGTGTCTTCGATGGTGAGCTCCTTCTATTGTAGCAACATTGATGTTTTGCTGGTTTACATGAGATCCTTTAGTTGAACATAAGGGTATTCATGAGATCCTTCGATGTGTGATATATTATTTGTAATATGTTCGACTAAACCCTTATCCATTTTACGTCATTGGTTATGTAAATCCTTGGATCGAACATGGTTTTATAATACTTTGGAGCGAACATTCTATATGAAACATGTTAATACATTTGGTCAAATTTTCTTTTGAATGAATGCATCAGATTTGACGCAGTGGTAGGTGCATTAAAATTACTAATTTTTAACTTAGGCTTTACAGACCTAGCTTTTACGTTTGGTTGCTATGGCGTTAGGTTTGGTACTGTATTTTTCTCAATAAAACCAATTTTAATGAAGATTTTCATTTTTATGGCCTAAAAAATATATCAATTGTTTATATATTTTGTTAAAAATTTTGGACACTATAAATTTAATGTTTTTGTTTGAGAATATAGAATTTTTTTTTTTTAATATTATTTTTTAGTGTTTATTTTATTTCGATATTAAATATATGCTATTATATTACTATTTATAATTTTTTATTATAAAAAGTTTAAGTATTTGTTTTTAAAACATCAGTAAATAATTTAAGTTTTTGTTATAGTTGTTTCTTTCCCAATTTTCTATTTAATAAACACATTGTTATAGTTTTTCACTACATAAAAGTCATGTAAAATTATTTAGTGAACCCCGCTTTTTAAGAAAATGAATAAATAGATAAGGAAAACATTATTATATTAAATTTTAGAAAAAATATGACATGAAAGTGAATTTAAATTGACATGTTTTTTGGTTTTTTACCATCACCTAATTTTTTATGATTTTGTACATTTAAGAGTAAATATTTCAACTCCATTCATTTTTATAAAACTTTTCGATTCATAAAATTTCGAACGCAACTAGAGATATTTTAATACTCTTGCTATATGACATGTCAACATATACCATTTGAGCACACATAAATCCGCCAATTACTTAAACAATAAACTAGTAAAATATTATGAATGCCTCTCGCCATCTTAAAATTTTAATAATGTTTCACTTCAAACGTAATGAAGACGTTTCTGTATTATAATCAAGCATGGTCGGTGAGCCATCTAAATGACTTTCCTCGTCTCAATGAATATTCGGGGATTGGGAGCTGGCCCTAAATATACAGCTCTCAAACATTTTTTCAGAACAGCTAGGCCAAAAATAATTTTTATACAGGAAACGATGCACTCCAGCAAGGACACAATTACATATTTCAGGAGGATGCTCCCAACTTGGTTTCTGGTGGCAACTGGGGCAAACGGTCAGTCAGGGGGTCTAGCGGTCATGTGGGATCCGGCATGGATAAAAGCAATTGCATTCAAATGATGTGCGGGGATCTTGATCACAGCCTCCTACAGAGGATCAGATCTAAAATTAAATCTCTTGAACATCTACGGCCCCTGCAAAAACAGACTTCCCTTTTGGGAAGAAATTCTCGCCACAGAAATCCTTGACATGGATTCTCTGATCATCGCTGGCGATTTAAACATGACCCTCAGTGCAGATGAATGTTGGGGATCCTGCAAAAAGCAAGACAAAATAGGTGAAAGACTAAGAGCTGAATTTATGAGAAGGGACCTTGTGGACATCGCTCCGGTTCCCTTATCCCCGACATGGGATAATGGAAGGTTCGGCCAGGCTTACAAAGCCAAGAGAATCGATAGAATTCTCATCCACGTAGGTCTCATTGAAAAATGCGGAATGCCTTTCTCTCAAACAGCTAACGAATTCTCCTCAGACCACAGGCCGGTCACCCTGGAATGGAGGAACTCGGCTCACTCGAAAGGATCCTCCTTCAAATTTAATAGCGTCTTCCTAAACGACCCCTCCTTTATCAACCTCATCACCAACAAATGGGCGGACCTTCAGGCTTCAAACAGGGCGATGTTCTCCACATTCAGAGAAAAGATCCAAGCCTTACGCATCTCTGCTAAAGATTGGCAGTCTCGGAAAATTATTAAGGACCGCCACGACCTCTCCATAATCCAATCGGAATTGGACACCCTTTCCTCCCCCTCTTCCTGGCATTCTATGTCTTTCGACAGAAAGAACAGAATCAGAGAACTGACAAAAAGGAAGAACGAATTGCTGTTGAAGGAAGAACACACCTGGAGATTAAAAAGTAGAGCGCTTTGTCTCAAAGTAGGCGATCGAAACACAAATTTTTTTCACTCATTTGCCAACGCCAGACGGAAGACAAATGCGATCTGGAATATCTGTGACTGTGAGGGAATCCTCCTCTCCTCTCAGGATGAAATTGCTAAAGCGGCTACCTCCTTTTTCCAAAACCAATATAATCGCAGGCCAAATAATCCCCACGATATGTTCTGGGCGGCGGAACTCGTCCCAACCATGTTTGATCCACAGGCATATGAGGACTTCATAAAACCGGTCAGCGAGGAAGAGCTTCTTACAGCAATGAAAGCTTTCAAAAAAGACAGAAGCCCGTGGCCGGACGGTTGGCCGATTGAGTTTTTTATACATTTCTATGACCTGTTCAAAAATGACCTCCTGCGCATGGTTGAAGCCTCCTGCATGTCGGGTCATATCCACAGCTCTCTGACATCTACTTTCATCGCCCTGATCCCCAAGAAGATGGGATCTGCTTCTCTCCACGACTTCTGCCCCATCTCATTGTGCAACTCATTATTCAAAATAATATCAAAAATCATTGCGGAGAGATTAAAGCCCGTGCTAAACAAATTCATCTCCAGGGACCAGCATGCCTTCTTAAAAGACAGGAACATATGGGACGCTGTGGCCATGACCCAAGAATGCCTATTCTCCATGGCAACTAATAAATCCGAGGCGGCAATCTACAAAATAGACCTTAAAAAAGCTTTTGATTGCGTAGATTGGGCTTTCCTTCGTATATTGCTGGCGAAAATCGGCCTCAGAACCAAAGGAATTGAATGGGTTATGGCCTGTGTGGAAAACGTCCACTTTTCAGTTATTATAAATGGAATCCCGTCTTCTTTCTTCCAAGCTGAGAGAGGGCTTCGCCAGGGATGCCCTCTCTCCCCTTTGCTGTTCATACTAGTCATGAACACTCTCAGCTTGAGGATAAACAGGGCAGTTTCGGAAAAGGAATGTCGTCCAATAAAAATCTGCAAAGACATCTTCCTTTCCCATAACCTGTTTGTTGACGACATCCTCATCTTCGCAATGCTGTGTAGAAAATCATGGTCCTGTATCCACAATATTTTAAATAAATTCCAATCTGCTTCTGGAATCCTCATCAACAGGGACAAGTCAAAATTGTACCACAACAATATAAATGAAAACCTCATTGCTTGGATTGCATCCCTGCTTGAATGCGCCCATGAGCCAATTGACAATGGTTTTAAATACCTTGGTTTTAATTTAAAGGCAAAGGGCTACCGAATTCGGGATTGGTCATGGCTCACTGACCGTTTCTACCTCAGGATCTCGGGATGGGAATGGAGATTCCTCTCCCTAGCAGGTAGATTCATCTTGGTGCAGTCAGTGCTGTCCCAGCTTGCGGTCTATTGGGCCCATCTCTTCTCTCTTCCTTCCTCCATCACAAAAAAAATGAGTTCTCTTGCAGCCAACTTTTTATGGGGTGGCCGCTCTTCTCAGACAAAAATCCATCTTGTAAAGATGCAGGACATAACAAGACCCAGGAAGGATGGTGGCTGGGGTCTCTTAAATCTGGAAGCTTTTGGAAGGGCCCTCTTATGCAAATCTCTTCACAGGGGCATCTTTGGGAGCAGCCCATGGAGCCTGCTTATCAACAGGAAATACCTCAGTTTAAAATGGGCTGCAAGGAGTGTACCAACTGGCTTGGTATCCTTCATATTAAACCTGTTAAGCACCTTCTTGATATATTTTTCTTGTGACAGCCACAAACTTTTGTTTTTCATGTCACACTTAATCCACATTTCGAATATCTATTGTGTTGGTCCCAAATCCTTCATTGCAAATTTTCTACCCAAATCTTTCTTCAACCTATTGATTTTATTCTTATCATGCCCAACAATGAACATGTCATCCACATATAACAACAATATTGTATACTTTCCTTGATCATACCTCTTGATATAGACACAATGGTCAGCTTCCAACCTCTGAAAACCATGTTCCAACATAAATGAATCAAATTTCTTTTACCATTGTTGAGGTGCCTGTTGTTGTTCATGCTCCTGAATTTGTTGTTCATGTTCTTGTATTGGTGTTATGTTTTCCTGCTACTCTTCAAACCTATCAATAACTTTATTGACATCCAACTCACCTACAGTCCTCTTGAACATTTCTGATTCATTAAATATAACATCCCTGCTTCTAATAATTTTATGTGTGACTAGATCCCATAGGCAATAACCAAAATCTTCATCCGCATTTCCCAAAAAAATGCATTTCATAGATTTATCATCTACCTTAGTTCTATTTTCTTTGGGAATATGTACAAATGCTTCACATCCAAAGATTTTCAAGTGAGAATAATTGAAATTCTTACCAGTCCAAACTTCTTTAGGGATATCGCCATCTAAGGCTGTAATTGGAGATCTATTTATGAGGTAGCAAGCGGTCCTAACTACTTCAGCCCAAATATTCTTCTCCAAACTGGATTTGGAAAACATACTTCGCACTTTTTCCATAATGGTGTGATTCATCATTTCTGTGACACCATTCTGTTGACGAGTACTAGGAACAATCTTCTCATGCTTTATGCCAAACCTATTATAATATTCCTGAAAGGAATTTGAGCAATATTCTCCACCATTATTTGTTGTTAAACGCTTGAACAATTTGTTAGTCTCTCTTTCAACAACAACATGAAATTTTTGAAATATTCCAAACACTTCACTTTTACTTTTCATAGGATATGCCCAAACCTTCTTCGATGCATCGTCTATAAATGTTACAAAATATGATGCTCCTCTTAATGATTTGATGTTAACATGCCCAAACACATCTGAGTGTACCAATTATAACACATTTTTCTTTATGTCATGGCCACCTCTAAGGAATGAAACCCTTCTTTTTCTACCATATATACAATGCTCACAAAGATTAAGATTGTAGGATTTCAAACCTGGTAATAAATTTTTACCAACAAGGATTTTTAAGCCATTCTCGCTCATATGACCCAAACGCTTATGCTACAAATCTGCTGAATTTCTTTCTTTTGTGATGGTAGCCAAATATTATTTTCCTATCAGTGTCTTCACTGTGTATAATGTTGCTATTTTGGGTCCTTTGGCTACAACCAATGCTCTTTTGTTAATTTTCTAGCCTCCTTTTCCAAATATTGTGGTATAGCCTTCATCACTTAGTTGTCCCATGTTGGGTTGTGTTATATTATTTCCACGACTAGCCCATGTAGTTAACTAGGGGGTTAGAGGGGAGGGTCACACGGTGTTTGAGGCATATCCATAACCCCACATTATGGGGTCTGGGGCAGCGCCCCAGGAAATTTTGGTTTTGGAACCTATGTTAGGTTGGGAGACCCACCTATAGTTTTGCACATCTTTTTTGGACGCGATGGTTTTTGGTCCATGGTATTGGATGCTTTGGCATGTATAAATATGTATTGTAACATTGAAAGGAACATAATGAAAAATCAAGCTGGTAGTTACGGTTTTGGGATCTAGGGGGAAATCTCTATGTATATGTGTTTTATGTGTTATGCTCTTGCATTGTTTATTTTCTATGGTTTAGAATTCGTATGTAGGTAATTTCTGTATAGGGTTGAAACCTACATTTATTATCAGAGTAGATTTGACTTCAAGGAGATGCCTTTATTGCTGAGGGGTTTTGCTTGGACCTGTGATAGACCCTATTTAATGGGAGATCTGCGAGATCGATTCTGGTGGTGAAATAAGATGGCGAGTAGTGGAAAGATAGAAATCGAGAAATTTAACGCTCAGAGTTTTGAGTTGTGGAAACTCAAGATGGAGGATCTGTTGGTGGATAAATATCAGTGGATCGTGGTAGATCTGGGTACTAAACCAACGGGAGTGTTCGATGAATAATGGAAGAAGTTGGATTGGAAGGAAAAAATCACAATACAATTGTGTGTCTTAGATTCAGTATTGTTGAATGCATCATGGGAAGCTACAGTGAAGGCTTTGTGGTACAAGTTAGGGACTTTGTACCAATCTAAGTCTCTAGTGAATAAACTGTTCCTGCCGAAAAATTTGTATAACCTAAGGATGAAATATAGAGACTCAGTGACAGAGCATCTGAATGCATTTAATACTATGGTAAGTTAGTTAGCATCTATTGATATCAAAATTTCAGATGAAGATAAGTGAATTAGTTTGTTGTTCTCTCTACCAGATTTGTGGGATATCTGGTTATTACAATAGGTAGTAATGCCACTGCCTTGCAGTTTGATGAGATAGTCTCAGCCTTTCTCACGGAGGAGATGAGACAGAAAAATATGGAGAGTCAGAATGGTGATGCCTTGTTTGTATGAGGACGTTCCTAGAACAGAAACAAAAGTAAGTCATTGAGTGGGAGATCTAAATCTAGAGGGAGATCTAAATCTCCAGGAAAACCTATAAAGGTGGTGTGCTAGAAATGCAGAATGAAGGACACTTCAAAAGGGACTGTAAATCTAAAGCTCTTGACAAAAGAAAGGGATATGATGAGGCCCCTTCTACAGAGGCAAAAATGACCTCAGATGAAGGTGGGGATGTGTACTTGGCTTCTTCAAGTACACATGTAGATCATGAGGCATGTTTAACTGACTCAGGTGCATCCTTTCACTTCACTCCCCATAGAGAGTGGTTCTACGAGTATGAGAAATATGATGGTGGTGATTTCTTCTTGAGGGATGATAGGAAGGCCAGAATGATTGGTCGTAGAAAAGTAAAGTTGAAGTTACAAGGTGGAAGGGATAGAACACTTCTAGGTGTTCTGCATATTCCTACATTGACCAGAAATCTAATTTTCTAAGCAAGATAGATGATGCGGGTGTAAAAACAATGTTTGAGAAGGATACCTGAAAAATGTTTCGAGGAGCACTGGTATTGATGCGGGGAGTTTGATTTGGAACTTTGTACAAGCTACAAGGTAGCCCTGTTATTGATGGGTGCAATTGTTATGTGGTTTCTGAAAGTGGAGCAGAAAATCTAGTGGTCTTTGGAGAGAAGACCATGTTGTGGCATCAAAGGCTTGGACATATTGGAGAGAAGAGCCTTCGAATACTCCATGGTAAAGGTATGGTAGAAGGTATGAGTAATAACTCTCTGGATTTTGATTTCTGTGAAAATTGTGTATATGGGAAGCAGAATCGGTGAGTTTCCCCTCTAGTAGTAAGAGGGTGAAACAGATATCAGAGCTTGTGCACAGTGCTCTGTTTGGACCTATGAAGATTCCATCACTGGGTAAATTTGTGTACTATGTATCATTTATAGATGACTTCTCAAGGAATACATGGATATATTTCCTTAAGAAGAAATCTGAAGTCTTTGACAGGTTTAAAGAATGTAAGGCTCTTGTGGAAAATCAGTCAGAGAAGAAGATAAAAGTGCTGAGGATAGATAATGGTGGAGAGTTTTGTAGCAAGGAATTTGAAGAATTTTGTAAGAAGTGTGGTATAGCACGAAAGAAGACTACTCCATATATATACCTCAGCAAAATGGAGTTGCATAAAGAATGAATAAGACATTGATGGAAAGGGCAAGAATCATGCTCAGTGGTGCCCGGTTAGGACAGGAATTTTGGGCAGAGGTGGTGGATACTGCATGTTACCTGGCCAATAGGTCACCTTCATCAGTGTTGGAGGATAAGACTCCACAAGAGGTATGGACTGGTAAGAAACCCTCTCTTTCACATTTGAGGGTATTTTGATGTGATGCATATGTACATGTTCCAAAGGAGAAACGAACCAAGTTGGATAGTAAACCTGAAAAGTGCATCTTTATTGGGTATAAAGATGGTTTAAAGGGTTATAAGCTTTGGAACCCAGTCACATGGAAGGTTGTGTACAACTAAGATGTGGTGTTGAGAGAGGTAAAATATGTTATTAAACATGAAATCCAACCAAAGGAACTTGAGAAGATAGAGTTTGAGCTTAAAGAGGAAGAATCAGACTCTGCAGCAGAGGAGGAATCAGAAGATGAAGAGCCACAAACTCTGGGTGTGAGAAGATCAATTCGAGAAAGAAGGCAGTCAGAAAGGTATAGTCCATCTCCTTTCTATTCAAATTTTTCTTTATCTATTACTAACGACGATACCAAAACTGTGAAGGGAGTAGTAGATTCAGAGGATCACAAACTCTAGAAAGAGGCCATGGTTGATGAAAGGGCATCTTTGCACAAAAATGAGGCTTGGGATCTAGTGGAGATGCCGACTAGAAGGAAACCCATTGGTAGCAAATGGGTGTTCAAGAAGAAGACAAATGTAGAAGGAAAAGTGGAGAAATACAAAGCTCAGTTGGTAGCAAAACATTATTCCCAGGTGTCGAGAATTGATTTTGATGATATTTTTTCTTTGCAGCGGTTTTTGATTTCCTAGACAAATCCTTCAACAGCTCCAGAATTAACAATCAACGTTTTAATGAACGCTGCCAGAGTAAGGCGATGGCACTAAGCAGCTTACATAATAGATATTTGAACCTATCTCCGATACCATTTGATAATGCAGAGCATACATCACACATAACAAATTTATACTGAGAGACTTAGACGATAATAGCAAAGAAAAATTTCAGAGACAGACAAATGGAGAAACAACAAGATTACTCAATTAGAAATAGCAGAATAGGAAAAACAATCACTGGAGAACAAAAATCACTTAGCATTACATAAGAGGCCTAGACCTTGGCTTGATTTCCATGGTTAGAGCAATTACAAATTTATAGAGGCTGTACAAGGATCTAGAATCCCATAGTTGTTTTAGATGGAGATCTAGAAACTAATAGTGGTGTAAAAGGATATAAAATCCTGCATGTGGTTTAGATGGATTCTTGAGACTAATGGTGGTGTAGAAGGATCTAAAATCTTGCATGAATTTGGCTTCACACATACCAAATATAACTAGTGTAAGAGTGTTTAACCCTATGGTTGGGATTATTTTCCAACGACACTTTTTTCAAGCAAAACCTTCGACAAAGTTGTTTTAAATCTGATAAAGGGACATAATACAAAGTTTTTCCATTATCAAATGAAGAGATATCTCTGCAAGCCAGCCGTCTCCTTCACATTTTTGGGTGGCCCTAGAGAAATTGTCTCTCAGGTTTGTTTTCATGTTATAATTTGAATACTACTAATTCATTATTCAGTCTGTTAAAGGGTGAGTGTAGTGGGTAATTTAATGGATTCATTCATTGAATGGAACAGGTAAGACGGAAGTAAGCGACATCGGAGGTCAAGTTAGGAGACAACGTACTCAGCCTTGTGGTGCAGTATGGAATCGATTAGACCTTCGTCGTAGGACTACTTATTATTCAATCAGAAATTTAGAAGTAAAATTCCACATTTTTGGACTTCTGAAATTAACTCATTTGTATAGTTTGGAATCTTTTAGCTTATTGTAAAATTTGAAACACATACAACAAATTCATACTATGCCTTACATTTCTGCAATATTCTGAAAACTGCAATCTAGATAGGCAAAGTGACCATTTTGAAAACGATAGATTACCTTTTCAAAACTTAAATCCATGATCTTAACCCATGGATAACTACAAAACTGTTTTTATGATTTATATCTGGGAAAGTTTCATGGGCAATTATTTGAAAAAACAATCAATTCATCCTCTTTCCATTATATATGGAAAGAAGAAAGTATATCATATCCCACATGTTAGATTTAATAAGCGTATGCAGTGTTTTGAATCCTTTGAAAAGTAACAAAACTAGAACATAATAACTTGTGCATTGTTTTGCCTTTTTTGAAAAACAAGTTGGACAACAACATTGCATTGCGGTATAGTCTTGGTAATAATAATTCGTTGGTGTTGACATGCAAAACACGATTACATGATTATTGATAATTAAACTTAATTAATGTTATTTCCAAGTTGTGATTGTGTATTACTTTAAGAAAATGTCCCTTGGGGTGGGAAATATGTATGACAATAAATCGTAAAGTTAACACTTTCAAGAACTTTTTGTTAAGTTGAGTTGGCACCTACCACTGTAGCTGATGATGTGTACAAAGTGATGAGATGGATGGCCCTATGGCAGGGACACATGGTAAATAAAAGAAACTACGTCTATACATTCCCAAGATTATTTGGTGGTCTTGATGGTCTTGCAACAAAAATTTAGTCAAAGTGACTAATCTTTACTTTTATGGAGACCATGGTTAGCCCTTTTAGATGCCTATATTAGATGTCAATACAGTGATATGACTATTTCTCATGGAAAATTTACCAAGAATCTCTCTCTATATCCTTTTGCTAAACCAAATTTAGATCAATAATGTGTGTAGGAAATAAAAATATTGATGATGAAAACACCCATCATTTGTCCATGGTTGATTTATCCATTGCTTTGAAAAACTATTTGACTTATGATCTCATTAAGGACTGAACCAAGAGATAAAAAATATGCTAAAAATTAAAAGTTTTGGAATCACCTGAAGATGGTGCCAAATCGTAGCTATCATCATTCTTGAATCACCTCAATCTCACATCGTATGTGAAAGTTATCTTGTTCTAAATTTTTTGGCAAACAACTAAAAAATCAACTTGCACAGTTCACTGGACTGCTGACTAGGTAGGACATAAAGGTGACATGGTGTTGACGTCAATAGGTGAATGAGATGTATGGAAGACATGTGGGCCAATCACATGCTAACATGTGGCCCATTCATATGAGGATGTTTGTCAAAGTTTGATTTGTAAATTTAGTTTGAAGTGACCCAATTGGGAGGTTCCACATGGCCAATGGAAATTGTGCCAAAATTTTAATTGGTTGATGGGCAGTCCTCTACTGGATTCGAACCCATAACCTATTGGTTGTAATTACCAAACTCCACCAGTGAACCACGTAACCTGTTGGGAAGGGAGCATGACACGTGGCCCCAAGCCCTAGTCACAACACAATCAATATGACCTGACGCAAATGCATATGGGGCAGGCAGTTAGTGCAGCCCCCATAAACATTTAAGCCACATGACTGTAGGCATGGAAAAAGTGGAGGGGTAGGACAGTTAGCCTTGGCCCTGAGTCATATGATGAATGCATATGACCGAAGGGGGGGGATCAAAGATAGAGGGGCAAGGACCTGGCCCAACCCTTGGTCATGTGGCGCCACATGACCGAGAATAGAGTTGGAAAACCAACATTAAGGCCTTATTGGCGCAAATAAAGAGGCGAAAAAATGCATCCTTTTTATGGGATTTCCGCCACTCCCACATCAACTTGTCACCTCGAGTTTCTATCAAAGGCTAATTTAGTTGCCTAGTTAGGAAATTTTGCTAATTTGCAAGAGAGATAGAAAAAAATTGTTCCAAGAGGCCTAACTTGGCGAATTTTTAGTCTTTTTTAGCCCAATAAGAGCCTACATAGGGCTTTTTGGGTGTTTTGGACATAATGGAAACATTATTTTTCTGTTTTGAGTGTTGTAAACAGGACAATTTGTATTGCCAATTCCTTTTGTGTTCTAGATAGAAACTGTTTTTTTACTTTTTAAGGCCACATACAGACCTTTTTGAGCATGGAGAGAGCTTAGACAGGAGTTTTCAAGTATTTTCAAACCATTTATAACAACTATTTGTTCATTAGAGCAGTCATACTTTTAGTCTATTCTGAGTATGGTTGTGGGAAAATACCATTTCAACACTTCACTATCAAGCAGTTTAATTTGTGCTTTCTTTTTGACCTCAAAATGAGTAGGAGGACATGTTGCCACATTCATTGAGAGAGTCCTTTTCTTTTTTCTCTATCATTTCATTGTAAAATGGGGTCAATTTATGAGTGAGATTTTTCTAAAGGAGAACACTTCTTTGAATGAGATACAATGCCACTCTAGATGGAGGTTTACTCTATGAGTCAAAGATTTGTAATATACTCTTTTTGGTGCTAAGATTAATAAAGAAGTATAACCATTAGATCGGGCCCAAACATGTAACCTAGAAGAGGCGAACTTTGTTATCACATGGTTGTTCTCTTATTCATTTTTACCATGTTAGATTGCATATAATTTTGTTTCATATTTAAGTTCATTTAAAACTTAATTATTCAATTTTGAATAAGTTATGATTTATGTGACCATTTGAAGACCCAAATTTATCAAATCTTGCAAAGTGTTAGAGGACAATCGATTTTTAGATCACTAGTATTAGAGTAGGTTCTGATGAGATTGCAAACATGTGTGAAAGTTTGTTGCATGCAATACTGCTAGAACTGGAAGAGAGTAATTCTTTTCTTCAAGTGGAGATCATGGAACTAGGAATATTGCTTGAAGTAGCAGAGGATGAAAAGAAGAAGTTGTGCCTATTGTTGTAGAATGTCATTGAAGATAAAACTGGGGAATGTTCAACTACCAAGGCTTCCCCCAAGGCTTGAAAAATTTGTTGTCATGGGCTGAATGATGTTTGTACCCTTTATTGAATGCAGGACATTGTGTATATGTTAAATCACAAGAGTGGTTTTCTTGAACCTTAATCTACCACTTCGTCTACAAAGATAAGAAGGAGAAGATGGCTAAGCTTTAGGAAGAGGACTAGGAGTCGAAAGTAAAAGAGGAGGTAAAATATACTTCATGTTCAATTCATTCTCTTAATAATGATAATGCTTATTTTGCATCATTTGAGAAACATACCAAGGGTATTGGTATGATTTTTTTTACTGAAATGGATACAATGGCAAATGTTTTGGAATTCACAGTTAGAATATCATTATTCCTATTAAGGTTAGATGACAACCTCAGCATGAAGGATTGGGATATGTTCAAGAAAAATTTGGAGAATGATCCAAAATTGCAAAGTCAAGAAATTCTTCAAATGTGAAATTCATGAAGAAAGAACTCTTACAAGTTGAAGGAGTACCATATCATAATGATGACATTGATGGAAAACCATCTCCAAGGAGAGATGGGTGCTTCAAGGGAAGAACTAAGTCAATATCTCCTCATCAATCAAGTTCTCCTCGCTAGATTCATAATCCAAAGGACAATCATAAAAGCTATAAATTTCCTGATTATTCAAATGCTTTCTATGATTATGAACAACATGATGATTTGAATAAAATGTTGTGGAATGTGTTTCCTTGCACTTTTTTTGATGCACCTAACCAATGTGTAGCTAAGTGCCAAAAAACGAAAGCATTAGTCAAGAAAATGAATATGTCAATTTTAAGTGAGACCATGAAGGAAAATAGACTTCCAAGTTGAAAGACATTTTTGCCAAGAATTGCTCACAAAAGCTTTTGTGCTCATTGTAATAGCTGCGAAAATAGATGTTGGCTTAGTTCTGTCTGCTTTTAGAGGGTAAGCACCCGCCCATATCATAAGTGAAGCCCCAGCTCCCACTATCCAGGTGGTCCAGGCCTCACTTGATGAGGCTTTGAAGTTTTCCAAAAGTACCCTAATCTACCAGTTCAATGGTTTTTGGCCACAGTTGACAGCTCTCCACAATTGGATCTCAGAGGTATGGAAGCCTGCCATTTCTAATGAAATTAATATCTACCCCTATGCTAGGGGTTTCTTTATAGTAGATTTTCAAAATCTTGAAAGAAGACAATGTATTCTAGATTCTGACCCTTGGTTTTGGGAAAAATCTGACCTGTTCATGAAGCCATGGAACCCATCATTCAATCCCTCAACAGCAGTCATAACCTCAGCACCAGTTTGGGTGAGATTTCCAAGCCTACCCTTGCATCTATGGAATATATCCTCGCTAAAATCCATTGTAAATGCAATTGGGAAATTTTATTGCAGGTGTCGAGAAACAGAGGAATATGCCAGAACCACCTATGCACGCATGTGTATTGAAATGGACTTCAACGCTGGATTCCCAGCTGAAAGAAACCTAAAAAGTAAAGACAATGTGTGGAACTAGAAACTTGATTACGAAAGTGTCCTCTTCAGATGTTGATCCTGCTTTGAGACAGGCCATCTAACCAAAAATTGCCGAAAAGCCTCCTAGAAAAATTCTGCTAGAAAAAACCACCACAGATCTACATGGTGGGAAGGAGAACAAAAATAACACTACACTATCATCAAAGAAGAATACTCTAGAGAAAACTCTGAATCACAAGAAAGAAACAACTCTCAAGACAAGTAGGGAGAAAGCCCTACCCAGTAACAAAAAGGTGAACTCAACAACCCCTCAAGCATCAATAGTTATGAGGATTCGAATACCACACAAAATAAATCTTCATTTAATAGCAAAGAAGATCTCCTAGAACAAACTTCTTCTCCATCTATCTTCAAGAGGACAAACACAATAGATTGCGAAGCTAAGACACCAATATCCCAAGAATGAGAAGAGATGAAGGAGATGCAAGATACAAGAAGTTGGAAGAACGTAGAGAAAAAAAAAGAAAGCTACAACATCAATATCGCCAAGAAAGATGAGAAGCAAGAAAATTAAAAACTAAGAAATTTATAGGTCTAATAGACCAATTTGGTCTCAGTGGAAGTTGACTACTATCATCATCATCATCATCATCATCAATATAAGTGGGGATCATATCGATAAATGTTGGAAGTTGCATCCACATCTTCATCCAAAGAAGGAAAAATAGGTTATGAAATCACCTAAGCAAGAAAAGGAGGATTAATGTGTGAGGCACAATATACCCATTACAAAAATAACTCAAGGGGAAAGTGAACTGCAGAAAGAAAACTCCCTATTGTGGTTAAGTAAGAAATGGTTGGACTATTTGTCTAGTTAATACTTAATTTATTTTGTATTCCACATCTTGCATATCCCCATAGTTGGGTATTTTGTGAAAGTGTGTTATGAATAAATCACTTATATGTAACCATATTCTATGTGGTATTATATTTTATTTTGTCTTGTTGATGAGTCAATTTGTATGGGAATTTGAGATTCAAATTTACGACATGTTGTAAAAAATGCATTTCCTTCATGGATCTTGTGGTATACATCTTAAACTCTGGAATGAACATTCTCATTACATCCAATAGACTTATAATTTGTCAATCACCCATCTATGTAAGTGTTTCCATTTGAATTTTGTTTGTGTTATTTTCCACAGTCTCATTTGATTTCATCTTTGGTAGAGGCATTGGAGTATATGGACATAGTGGTGTGGACAAAGCTAAGAATTTCATTCAACAAATGCAGCTAGTGCATCAAGGAGTATAAGAGAAGCTTGAAAACACCAAAGAAAAGTACAAAGAAAAGCATGAAAAGCATCAAGTTGATCATTATTTCCGAGTGGGAGATCAAATTTGGTTTTATATCAACAAGGAAAGACTTCAAGCTAATTAGATATGGTCCTTTAAAATTTTTGGAGGAGATTAGTAATAAACGTTTCCGATTAGACTTGTCACCTTATATGAAAATTGATTCTGTTGTGAATGTGGAAAACTTGAGATTGTATGAGTCTCAAATGATTTATGATCATGAAGAGAATGTTTAGATTCTATCTATTAAATATTTCTCCCCTGAGTATTTAGATGAGCTGCTGGAAGGCTCAATTTTTTATAGGAGAATGAGGACTTCACATAGAGGAAATGTGGATTATCTTGGAGTAGGGCTCAAATGTACCAATCTAAGTAAATCAAGGTGGATTGAGATTGAGAAAGTGAGGGACTTGTACTCTCACTTGCTTGTTAAGTAAAAATAGACTTTTTGTGGTCCGAAACTTTCTAGTGGGCACGAATGATTTAGGGGATCAAAAACATGTTCAACAATCAAATTACTCAGAATCGCCTGAAGACAATCCCAAATCATAATTCTTGTCATTCTAGTTCCAATGATGGTTGAATCGTGACAATGTGACACCGTATGTGAAAGTTATATAGTTATGAAGTTTTTGGCAAACAAACGAAAAAGTCAATTTGCAAAGTTGACTTGGCTACTATCTAGGTAGGTCGTACAACTTATGTGGCACTAATGTTAGTAGGTGATTGAGTTGTACGATGGACAGGTGGGCCAATAACATGCTAACACATGGCCCATTTATACCATGAAGTTTGTCGAAGTTTGCTTGGTCAATTTGGTTTGAGGTTGCCCAATTGGGACGCACCACATGGCCCAATGCGATAATGCCACATAACCCTTAGAAATTATGGAAAATGTTGAATGGGTTGACTAACATGCCTCCACTGGATTTGAACCCATGACCTACGAGTTACAACTATCATGCTCCACTGTTGAATCACATATGAGACTTATTAAATATATGTCAGTGATTTTATTTGAAATTCAAATATTTCATTAGTTGGGGAGGGGGTAGAGCTCGTGGCCCCAACCCCTGGTCACATGATAGTCCACATGACTCGGTGTGAAGGTAGAGGGGGTGGGCAATTATCTTGACCCTTGGTCACATTTAAGCTACACGACCACAAACATCCTAGAAACAGAGGGATTCGGCAGTTAGCTATGGCCTCGGGTCCTATAGTGAAACCATGTGACTGATAATGGGGGTGTCAGATCTGGAGGGTGGGTGTGTGGCCCAGTCCCTAGCCACATGGTGCCACATGACCAAGGGTGGAGCTATAAAATCGACATTAAGGCCTTATTGGTGCAAATAAAGAGGTGATAAAATGCACCTTTTTTATGGTATTTCTACTGCTCCAACACTAATTTTTCACCTAGAGGTTCTACGAAAGTTGAATTTTGTTTCCTAGTTAGCCAATTTTTCCAATTTACAGGAAAAATAGAAAAAAACATTCCATGAAGCCTAACTTGGGCATTTTTTAGCCTTTTTGAGCCTCAAAAGGCCCTACACATGGGCTTTTGGGTGTTTTGGACACAATGAAAACATTATTTATGTGATTTGAGTATCATAAATTAGAAAAATTGTAGAGGAAATTCCTTTTGAGTTGTAGATAGAGATTATTTTTGAATTTTTGAAGACATATGGAGACCTTTTTAGCATGGAAAGAGATTAGGAAAAGGTTCTCGAGTACTTTGGAGACATCTACATCAACTATTTCTTCATTATAATAGCCATTTTTCAGTCTATTATTGATATGATTGTCTGAAAATACCATTTCAACAGTTCATTATGAAGCAATCAAATTTGTGCTTTCTTTTTTAACTATTAATGAGTATGAGGACCTGTTAGCACATTCAATGATAAAGTCATTTTATTTTGGCTCAATAATTTCTTTGTAAAGGGGAGTCAACTTGTGAGTGAGATTTCTTTGAAGGAGAATGTTTCTTTCAAGGGGAAACATTGCCAATCTAGATACATATATACTCTATGAGCCAAAAATTTGTAATGTACTATTTTTGTTGTTGAGATCAATAAAGAAGCCTAGCCATTAGAGCAAGGGCTTGGAGACATAGTTCGAGAGGGATGAACTCCATTAGCACATGGTTGTTCTCTTCTTCATTTTTACAATGTTGGATTGCATATGATTTTGTCTCATATTTAAGCTCATTTAAAACTTACCTATTCACTTTTGAATAAGTTACAATTTATGTGACCATTTGAAGACCCAAATTTATCAAATCTTGCAAAGTGTCAAAGGACAATTGATTTTCAGATCAAAAATGCGATAATTGATCTTTATTTCATTACCAATCATTTATGGAGATGTTGGCAAACAAATATCCAATATCTATTATTAAAATATTAATATAATCATATCTTCCTATCTTTACATTAGATCCACTACAAAAAGAATATATCTATAGAAATTAGTTAAAAAAACATTCAATATAAGTTTAGACTAGAATATCCACAAAAGAAACAACATGTTAAATTATTGTGGAAGCATGTTGATGCATTATGGGAAAATTTCCACCCTTTCACAACCCTAACATTAAATTAACCTTGTAATGCACCTTGTAATGCATGAGATAGTGAAAATATTTATAGAGATTATTAAATATGAACTTTATCTATCTCATATTAATTAGTGAATGAATATTATTCTTTCTTATAGTTTTTATGAAAAATGGAAACTGACCAATTTTTGTAAAATACATAAATATATTTTAATGATCAACTCTCGGATACATTAATAAGTAATTTCTTAACCATCAAGAAAATAAATAGTAAAAGAAAAAGTTAAATAAATCACGTATTTATACCTAATTTATTAAAGTAAAAGCAACACCTTGTAAATGATTTCAAAAAAGCCAATAAGTTGGAAACCCATTAAGAAAGCAGTCAAATGCATATTGGGGTTAAAAAAATAAATTATTATATAAAACAGTTTAATGTGAGTATGTTGTATTTAATACCCACTAATAAAGTAGTGAGGTGCCTCTTGTGGTTAAAAGAAACCAATATTATATAACGGTTTATTGTGAACGTATTTTATTTAACATATTCTACGGTATAAACTATGTTTATAAAACTAATTCAACTAATTTACTGTATTATTTATTATTATTAATTAATTATTAAATTAATTAATTAAATAATTTTAATAGGGTAGATGATGAAAGTGTTAGTGGGGTTAGGGGGCGCTAGCCACTCCACCAACTTCCACAATTTATAATGCAAGGGGTGGCATGGCTTGCCGCCCATATGCACTAAATGGGTGATAAATAAGTTTAATTTAAGATGTGTATCAGTTAACGCTATTAGATTTATCTTTATTCTTGTTCGTTGATGCTAGTGGTCTCGTGCATTCAAGGGCAGAAGGATTGACTTAATGGAGGTCCCAAAACCCTAGCTTTCAACATTTATGATATAAATTTCTTGTTACATTTGTTGTCTTTTATATCAATTCGCGGATGGAAAGTGCTCGCCAGTAGACTCTGAGAGTATAAATATATCAAATGGTTAGCAGTTTTTGGGAATAAAAGGGGCATGGAAAAATGTTCTTCACCTAATTATGATCCTGCACGAAATCCTTCTTCTTCAAACTTAGTCAATTCAGGAAGTAACTTGAGGTCCTTGGCTAGCATAGTTATTAGTCATTATTACTGTGTTTTATTGGCTTATCATTGGGTTATGGTCCTTATCGTCTTCCTATTTTACTTCAAATGGTCTTGGGTGTTTTTTTGTGGTTTTCGTCTCACAGGTTTGGTCAAGAATATAGAAGACTAGTCGCTAACACTCCTTTTCTTTGTTATAGTCTTCAGAGGTCTCGTATTAGTTTGGGTGGGGTTGCACTATTAGTATTGTGTTGGCCTTACCTATGGAAAGGGGCCTACATCACCTCTTAATTCCATGGGGTTGTGGAAAGCCACAACCCATAGATTATGCTTGTGTCAATTAGTTTTTGAGATGTTTCTCCTCTATGGTGTTGCTAAAGGCCCTTCACTCAAGAATTTTTGGTGAATTCTATAAACTCTGGTGTTTTTTCTTTTTGGTAAGCCTCACCATGCCATGAAAATATGGTCATGCTCTTGGGGGGGCTCATGGCACAGGAAATCAGTATCTAATTTTCACCTTCCAAGTGTATTTCTCACCCTACGAAAGCAACAGAAAATGTTACTGGATTAACTCCTCAAGGAAAGGCATGAGATCGAAACACGCAAATTTCTTTCATGAATAACCTCCAAAGGAACTAATGGCACATGCATGATATTTTGGCTCCTCTTCAATGGAACCAATGATGTGTGCAAGAAATCTTGGAATGTCTAGATGATTGCTCAAGGCATATGGAAAAACATGTACATTGTGAATTTCAACCTCCACCTTCCCTTGACTCTAGGTTGGAGTATCTCTCTCTCGTAACTTCTTCTGAATCCTAATGGTAATTTTGTGTGTCTTGATTTATATGGTATTGTCGTTTCGTGTTTGTCTCTGGTTTTGGACTACCAACTTCTTTTGGCTTGGTATAACATTTTTGGAAATTTTCTATTAGCCAACAAATCTAATAAGAGTGAGGCAATTTTTTTATAAAAAATGAACAACGATGTAATATTTCCTTGTAAATGTAAAATTTTGATTCAAAAAAAATATTAATTAAATAATTAACTAATATATCATTTAGTAAATTAAAACTGGTAGTTTTTTAAGTAAAGTGTGATATAATAAATCAACGGTTACAAAAATTGATAATAAAGTAAATTCAATTGCATTTTATGGTTATAAGTAGCAAATACTATGTAAAGTAATTTATTATCATAATGTATATACAAAATATTAAGTAGAATTTGTACCATATGTCGCAAAGGAAACGTTGTAAGTCATAAAGTGCGGAAATCCATTTTCCATGTAGTGTGTGCATTACGTCAATGACTTAACTATCAATATATCTATTCACTTTTTCTAAATGTTGTAAACAACCAGAATTATAGAAATATTATTAAATGTGCACCAATATTTATAGGCAAAAATATTTTTGTCTTTTGGATTTTCTAACACTTGTCAAACATTTTCATGTTATAAAACAAATTCTATAAGTCATAAAACTCACAAGGTGGTTGAAAGTTTAAAATGGTGCAAAGAAGATCAAGTTCGAGGGATACGCATGAAAACATTTAATGTTAGTAAACTAATGCTAGCATTAGTTTATTTGTGAACAAATGTTAATCAAAATGTAACTTATAACATAAGGTATATAGGTTGAAGAATTGGATATCTATCTTGGGAAGAGGTTAAATAAAGTCTCAGACTTAAACATAAGGTATAATGTGAAATGCAATATGTGATCTCGAAAAAACTTTAATTTAAACAATCGTATATCATTATTTAATTGTAACTAATTAATTAAAAAACAAAAATAGAATACTATAGTCTTTACAACCCAAAGGGGAAGGACTTGTAACATTGTAAAGGGACTAACAACATTGTAAAAACAGTTGTTTCTTAAAGAGAAAACAAGATACTCCAAAAGAGCAATCACACCAAAAATCAAAAGCAAAATTCTCTCCTGAAACTATTGGTCAAAATATAATACATCATAGAACCATCACATCACCATAAAAATATATATATATATATACATACAAATTAGAAACCAAGAGTGGTGGTGCTGCAAATTGCTACTTTCCAATGAAGGATTTAAGCTCTGTATTATTCATTTTGTGATAGTCTAACTAGACTGTTTTTTTGCCCTGAAAATCATGGAAATTCTGGCAATATTTTGATAAATTTTGGCAGGGATTTTTTGTAAATCCAGGTTACAGCTGTTAAACTTTAATATTTTGGGTACCCAGAGGTTTTTGATGGTGCTGAATCTATTTCCACCATCAGAAACATGATTTAAACACTGCTTCTACAATATTTGTTGAATTTTTTTTTTATTTTTTTTTTCTGGATTTTGCCCACTTTTGACTGTCTGGGCATTTCCTCCGCCTTGGTAGACTTGTCCATTTCTTTTTCCTTTGAAATGAGTAAATTATTAAAAGTGAATTAAAATCATATACATAATTGGTAAACATATAAAATAAAAACAATCGAACATTTTATGGAAATGCAATAGAATATTAAGCATCATTGATATTAATTAAATTTCAGTTAAATCCACAAACCAGCTCTGAACATCTCACCACTGAATAATGAATGAAAATCAAGAGAACTATCTAACCATTGGTTATATTCTTTATTAAATAAGTGTGGAATCCTTTGTCAGGTCATGAGGCCCAATCAAGCACCTCAACCTCTTCCCCTTCTTCATCACTAAAAAGAGATTAAAGTGTGCACAAGTAATGGATTAAAATGTTGCAATCATCATGTACATAATAGTGAGCAAGCGTCAAGATTGATTATATGCTTTGAAATAGAAGGTTGTCAACTTCATGATTAAATGAGACTAAGATCTATAGCAATATAAAATTGTTTACTTAACAAATGGAAAGGAGTGATAATCAATGGAATGTAGAAGATTATTGCTCACTACCTCATAAAAAAATTGCAATGTTCACATGTTCTATGTATTGTTGTAATTTTTTCTACTGAAAGACTATTCTCTTTCTATGGATGGTGCAGTTATAATCTTTATTAAAATGAGGAAACAGTCTATTCTTCCATGTAGCCTTCAACGATGGATATTTAATCATGATATCTTCTGATAGCCCTTTGTAATTCTAGACCTTTCGGGTAATTATGCCTATGATGTCTCCCTTGTCTCTTGCATGGCTTGATAGCAATATCCTCCATGTTTCTGGCAAGAGTTGGGAAATTATTTCTCCTTAAACCATCTTCAATATCTACTTTGGGACTAGCTAGAATTTATTCTGGGATCAGGTCAGATTGGGGTTGGAGCTAATGGAACAATATTTATGGGATATCTTTCATTGGGATCATGTTGGATCACAGTAGAAGTTAATGGAATTGCACCCTTGGGACATGTTGGTCTGGAATTAGGTCACATTGGGGCTACAATTAATAGAACTCCACCCTTGGGACATGTTGATAGTATTGTGATTGAAGTAAATGGAACTATTTTTATGGAATAATGTTGCTTTGGGATTGGGTTGGAGTTAATGGTGTTGCACCCTTGGGACATGTTAATTGGATTGGGTTTGGAGTTAATGGAACGGGTTTGGAGTTAGTGAAATTGCATTCCTAGGGCATGTTTCTCTAGCATTGAGTTGGATTGGGCCTAGAGTTAATGGAACTGCACCTTGGGACATGTTGCTCTGTTGCAGGGCCATTAGGTCAGATAGGGGCTAAGACATGTTGCTCTATTGCAAGGGCATCAAGTCAGATTGGGGTAGGGACATGGTGCTCTATTGTAGTCGCATCAGGTCGGATTGGGGTCGAAGTTGAGGAAACTGAACTACTGGGACATGTCACTCCAAGGACTCCTAAGTTGTTTCCTATGCAATTGCTACTACATGGAGTCTCTGATGGTAATGACTGTGACACTGGTGGCGGCCCAACAACCTATCCTAGATACATTTGCAGAGGTAGATGTGTGACATTCTATAATGGACGGGACACTGATTACATTGGTAAGGGGATGTTACTCCGTATGTTTCTAGGAAGGGTTGGGGACTTGTTTCTCATGAACTCACTGCTGGAATTTATTCTGCGATTGGGTCGGATTGGGACGATAGGTGATGGGAACAGGAGTTAAGGGGGCTACACCGCCACAAAATATTGATGGGACTCTTGGTGGGATTGAAACCTGAGATAAGGGAGTTGCACCTCTAGGAAAAGTTGCTCTGACAGTAGGTGGGGTTGAAACAGGAGTTAAGGGAGCTGCACCCCCAAGAAAAGTTTCTCCGACATTGGGTGGGGTTGAAACAAGGATTAAGGGAGCTGCATGCCCAGGAATATTACTTCGACATTGGGTGGCATTGAAGTAGGAGTTAAGGGAGCTGCATTCCCATGAAATGTTGCTCTGACATTGGGTGGAATTGAAATAGGTGTTAAGGGAGCTGCACCCCTAGGGAATGTTTCTCTGATATTTGGTCACATTAAAGCAGGAGTTAAGGGAGTTGCACCCCTCCGGACTCTTAAATATCTTCCTCTTGATGGCTGCCCAACACTCTGTCCTGGATGTATTTGCAAAGGTGGTTGTCTCACATTCTGAATGGATGAACCATTGGCTGCATTAGCAAGGAAGTGTTAAAAGGTTGTAGTTGGTATTGTGGATTCCGAGAAAGGCATCCCACACCAAATTGTCTTAGACGAGGTTGCATATTTGGGATCATAGTGGGCGAAATTGGACTGTTACTGGGTGACAATGATTAAGATATGGTGTCAAGTAATGGAATAGGTTATGTTCTCAGATTTTTCAAGATATCCAAAGGAATACCATATGAAAGCAGCCATTCACGTATGAAATTGAGCAACTAATATCCATAAACAATCCTTAATTGATGAGCCATCATAAGGGATCGTCTCACAGGCACATCTGTTAAGGAGATAGAAGAGATGGAGCCAACACATGAATCTTCATGAATTTAATGATTTTGAAAGTTTTTTCTGCTACGTTGAGATTATATCATGCATTCATAAATATATATTTTGTTTTACCTCGTGAAATAAATTGAAAGAAAGGTGATAATTTATTAAGGTTTTCATTGTAAAATCCATGGCAATGTTCATAAGTGATTTGATATATTATTTATGTGCATTTTAACCAAGGCACCAATATTAAATGACAAAAATATTGTTCGTAAGATTGACATGCTGATGTAGGTTATGTTGGTTATAGTTGTTATTAAAGTGAAATGAAAATTGGTTACAATGAGCCATATGATGGTCAGTCTAGTAATGGATGCATGTATTTTTTTTGCAATGAGATTGGTCCATCTAACCTTGTCATTCACCAACCAAGACTGTATGGAATGCCATGTTGTTATTGCTGGTGCTTCATGTTGAATGCATAGCCCATTGTTCAAGGTTCTCATTTAATGGTAGATTTTGATCCTCATCCTTATGGCGAGGATATCCTGACTATTTGTATTGGTTTATTGAGTCGTTTGTCTCGAGTTGTCTATCGAGGTGGAGGAATTGTTCGGACAGTTAAAAGTGGCCAGACTCTGGGTAAAGAAAATTCAATTTTTTTTTATAGGTAGTATTTGAATCGTGTCTTTTGATGGTGGAAATAGATTCAGCACCATCAAAAATGTCTAAAACACCTATAATTTCAAAGTTTAACAACTATAACTTAGATTTACAAAAATCCTTATCAGATTTTCTCTAAATATAATTGGAATTTCCATAACTTTCCGAGCAACTCCTTCGCCGAGTTAGACTATGCACATGTGTTATCACTACGATTATGGCATCATTATATTCATTTTCAAGTATGAAATGGAAAATGTATAACCTGCATTGCATATCGGTTTGTTTATACAACTCACAACCCTTTGTGCTGAGCTTTACTGCTGCATTAACTCTCCTACTAACTCCACACTCCATTTTTCAACCTCCTATGGGCTTTTAGGGGTAGTTTGCATCCTCAACTTGCATGTTCCATTATTCCCAAATAAATTTGGGAAAAACTTGCTCCACGCTGGAGAACTAAACGAGAATCAGACTTGATTGAGTTGCAGCCATTTTTTCCCCTCAACGTATCAAGTTACCAAGTATGTCATAAATGGTTTTCATGCATTGATGAATTGAAAATTGTTTTGAGTTGTTCATCCCTACATTACCCTCTTCCGTATATTTGGCTAATGTTGCTTGGCATGGTAGTAATTTTGCTCTGAAATTCTTTCTCTGACTCAAAACTCGAACAAATGCACCGAGACTTAATAATATATTTTTTCTCACTCATAAAATTGCAAGTCTGGCTGCATGAAAAAAATGAGGGTTATGTCAAAATGTTTAAGTACCTTTTGTTCCAAAATCAAGTTTTTCACTTTGTCTCCTTGCAGATTATAGTGTAAGCCTTCAAGGTTAATCCTTGGGCATAGAACACCTAACACCTGCTTCAAAGATCCAAGATTAACATGCATTCTCACGAATCATTATAATCTTTACTCATGGTTTCTCATGCAAAGGTGATAACTCCATTTGTTTTAAAATGGTTTAAAATCCACTTTTATTCATACGATGAGCACTATCATATTTTAGTCAAAGAAATATGTATTTTTCCTTTCCAAATATTTAGTGAGGGGTTACTTAATTTTGAAGTCAGTTTTTCATTCATTAAAATTTAATTAAGATTAATAAAGGTTTATTACATGATTTTTATTAGTAAAACCCTAAAATCGTGAATATCTAACCTAACCCTCATCCATGGGAGCCTTTGAGACTGTGTTGTCCTGGGAAAAAAACTAATTGATGCCATCAATGTGCAAGGATTTGTCTTCTTTGCCATATGTGACTTGGGCAATACGCTCGTCCATGTCATTACAATGAGGTCCATATTACATAAATGATTAGTATACGTGGCCTCTGTCAAGGATGTATGTGCTCCCTATCTCTGTGAAAAGGAGCAGACACTGCTTAGCAAATTCAATCATGCATTTTCATACTTTCAGTCACCTTTTTGAAAATGAATAATTTTCTTTTTCTTTTTCTTCGTTTCCAGAAAATTAGTGTGAACAAACATTATTGCAATTTCAAACATTTTAATCTCTAAAAAACGCATTGAGATATAATTTCTTTATCCAGGGCAAACATTTATGTCTCATGATTTCTATAGTGTGCATAAAGAACCCATTTATTTTGGCAATGTTTTTACTTTTTTTAAGATAGAAAAGATTCAAAACATGTACCTGTGCAAAATTCTATTTCTTGCTTTGTCTCTACAAAATTATATATATAAGTCAAACTCGATTCTTCCAACCTCTGAGGCATTCTTTATATATCCAGATATTTGCACCTCTGGAAAATTTTAAGAGAGTTTTGAGTTATTTGTTTTTCATTGTTTGTGTTTGGATTAATTTTGTCGATCTTCCAATGCAAATCCCTTTTCCCTTACTCTTTTCCCTTTGTGTGTGTGTTTTTTTTGACTTGGATAATTTATTAATGATGAATGACTTATCATTTATTACCTACAAGTGAATTTTATAATTATATTTTCAGCATGAGTTTTTTCAATAGAAACAAAGGTTGAGGAAGAGGAAACAAAGATAAAAACTAGGGAATAAGAAAAGATAGGAGACCTCGGCTGTTAGTTCACGTTGACAGAGATTTTGAAAAATTGAGTTGATTACTTCAAATTGGCATAGTTAACCTTACATTCTAACCTATCCCTTAGCTTATGGTTCAGGCACAACAACCCCCCGTTCATAAAGTACTAAGAATTGACATTCCTTTGCCGCCTTAATATTGGGTCGAATTAAAGCAGGTGTTAAGGGAGTTGCAGCCCTCTGGACACCTAAATTTCTTCCTCTTGATGGCTACCCAACAGTCTGTCCTGGATGCATTTGCAAAGGTGGTTGTCTCACATTCTGCAATGGATGAACGACTGACTGCATTAGCAAGGAAGTGTTAAAAGGTTACAATTGGTGCTGTGGATTCTGAGGAAAGCATCCCACACCAGGTTGTCTTAGACGAGGTTGCATATTTGGGATCACAGTCGATGAAATTGGATTGTTACTGGGTGACAATGACTGAGATATGGTATCAAGTGATGGAATAGGTGATGTTCCCAGATTTTCCAAGATATTCAAAGGAATACCATATTAAAGCGGTCATTCAGGAACGAAATTGAGCAACTGATATCCATAAACAACTCTTAATTAATGAGGCATCATAAGGGGTTGTGTCATAGGCACATCTGTTAAGGAGATAGAAGAGATGGAGTGAACACATGGATCTACAGGTCTAAGCATTTGCAGAATTTGTTGCATGGTAGACTGTAAAGTAGAATGAACACCAGTACCTGGAGAAGTGATATTTATATCAAGGTTGTGTAGAGGAATTTGCACAGAAGACAATTTACCACCATAAATGGAAACATCCTATATTGTTGGTTGATCCTCATGGCTCTTCTGCTTTTGGTCATTTGTTCTTGTATTGCATCATAATTGCAATAAAAAGGATCTTAGTCCACATTAATAAACTGAACAACTTTTATGCGGCCAACACATGAATCTACAGGCCTAGACACTTACAGAATTTGTTGCATGGGACACTGCAAAGTAGACTGAATAGCAGTACCTGGAGAAGAGATATTCCCATCAAGGTTAGGTAGAGGAATTGGCATAGAAGACAATTTACCACCAGAAGTGGAAACATCCTGCTCTGTTGGTTGATCCTCGGGGCTCTTCCGCTTTGAATCATTTGTTCCTATATTACATCATAATTGCACTAAAAGGGATCTTAGTCCACATTAATAAACTAAACAATTTTTTTTCAGCCAGCACATGAATCCACAGGTCTAGGCATTTGCAGAATTTGTTGCATGGGACGCTGTAAAATATATTGAATACCAGTACCTGGAGAAGAGATATTCCCATCAAGGTTAGGTAAAGGAATTTGCATTTGTTCTGAAATTCTTTCTCTGACTCAGAATTCGAACAAATGCACCAAGACTTAATAATATATTTTTGCTTACTCATCAAATTGCAAGTCTGCATGAAAAAAAATTAGGGTTATGTCAAAATGTTTAAGTATCTTTTGTTCCATAATTATGTTTTTCACTTTGTCTCCTTGCACATTATAGTGTGAGCCTTCCAGGTTAATCCTTGGGCATAGAGCACCTAACACCTCCCTCAAAGATCCAATACTATCATGCATTCTCATGAATCATTATAATCTTCACTCATGGTTTCTCATGCAAAGGTGGGAACTCTATTTGTTTTAAAATGATTTAAACTCCACTTTTATTCATACGATGAGCACTACCATATTTTAGTCAAAGAAATATGTATTTTTCTTGTCAAATATTTAGTGAGGGGTTACTAATTTTGAAGTCATTTTTTCATTCATTAAAATTTTAATTAAGATTAATAATGGTATGCAAGTACTGCATGCCTATGTCCATCTTTTAAAGTTCTTCATAATAATATCTTAACACATAATAATGAGCTATTATATTAGTTTTTCTATTTCTTATATTTGAGCTTTAATTAATGAAAAATTATTCAAAACCAATAATAAATACAACTTTAATTCCAAGTGAAAAACTTCTTCTGCTTTTTCCTTGCAACAACTTGTTAAATGACATACTTATAATAAATTAAGTCCTTTGTAGAGGAATGGCACGAGTGAGCTTGAGGTTTTTTGCACGTGCACAAGATGGGTCTGTACATGCGGGGTGGGGAGGGGAAGATTGATAAATTGGAGAAACAACCAGCATTGGAGGCCTAAAATTATCAAGAAACTTAACTTTTATAGTTCTTCGGTGTAATTCCCTCATCTATCAATTCAATGGGTTTTGGCCCAAATCATATGCTTTGCGTTAGTGGATCTACACCAAGTGGTGAAAGAAATGTGAGATTTACCTATGTTCTAAAGGTTTTTTCATTCTACAATTTGAACGAAATGAAGATCTGGAAAAAGTAATGCAAGAATGCCCCTGGTTTTGGGGACTTGTTGGACTCTATATGACCCATTGGTTCCTTGAGTTTGACCCTGTAATGATGGTGGTGTGAAAAACTCCAGTGTGGGTAAGGCTACCAAACCTCCCACAACCATTTTGGCATAATCAAGTCCTAGAAGATATAGTGAATACTTTGGGGACGTAGTAAAATAGATAATGATTAGATACAACAATGTTTTTCTACCCTTTCTCGGATTTGTATAGAGGTAAGTTTGAGAAAAGGATTACCACAACATACTACTAAAAAATGGAAAATATGAATGGAACCAAAGTTTCGATTATGAAAATAAAACATTTAGATGTTTCATATGTTTTTAAATAGGTCACCTACAGTACTAATGTCCACTGGCTATAAAACACCCAAAGAAGAAAAAGGGGGAAGATCGAAAAAAGAAAGGTTGGTAGCACACTAAATTTGTAGAATCAGAGTAGGAAGTTGAGGAAGATATCCCTTCTCAAGATACTAAGGATAATCAAGACATGGAAGGTACTTACCAGTCAGAGCAAATTGACCATAATGGGGAGAGGATATAGGAAGCAATTCCTTCAACACAAATGGTAAGACAAGTAAATGGGGCTACATGAACAAAGAGAACTAATGAATCGAGAAATTTAGATTCAAGAAAAGACCAACCCCAAGCGGAGTTAGGTTTGGATATGGAAATCATTCTGGTGGAATCTTTACGTGGTAATTGGCAGAAAGTGCATAGGAATAAAGCGAAAAAAGGTAATCTTCATGATTATTAAAAGTGATGGTTTCTTTATTTTTTCTATTTTCCAGTTGTTTTTGTCTCCCAAGATTTTGATCTTGGTTTTTGTTGGAAGGCTTTCGACCTCTGCAAAATGTAATTTTGTTTCTTTATAATAACTCTTTGGGGAAAAAATAACACCTCAATCATTATTATTAATCCCCTTTGCATTCTCTTCATTCTCTTAAATTGTTAAGATAAAGATTATTAATGTCCACCGTTGATGCTAAGTTAATTATGATGTTTCCTTACCTGTCCTACACTATTAGATTAGTTTCGTCTCTTAAATTTTATAGTCACATTAAGATTATGTGAATCAAGAAAATGAGGCTAAAGAACCACAATGAGCCTATGTCCAACAACTAAAGAAAGTATTAAATGTCTATGTCCATCTTTTAAAGTTCTTCATAATAATACATTAACACATATTATTTACTTATTATACCAAATTTTCATTTCTTTTTTTTGAGATTTAATTAAAGGAAAATCATTCAAAACCAATAATAAATATGAATTTAATTCCAAATTATAAACTTCTTCTACTATTTCCTTGCAACAAATTGTTAAATGAGATACTTACCATAAATTAAATTTGTGGCAGAGGAATGACGTGAGTGAGCTCGAGGTTTTTCATAGGTGCACTAGATGGCTCTGTACATGTGGGGAAATGTAGATTGGGGCAGGAAAAATTGGAGAAAAGGCCAGTATTGGAGGTCTAAAATCATTAGGTGACTTATCTTTTCTCACTTCGTCATTCTAATCACCTCATATTTTGATATAATGGGTTTTGGCTCAAATCCATGTCTATGGATCTACACCTCATGGTCAAAAAATTGTGAGATTTACCTATGTTCTAAAGCTTTTTTCATTGTACACTTTGAATGAAAGGAATATCTAGAAGAATTAATGTAGGAATGCCCCTATTTTTGGCGACATTTTAGGCTCTATATAACCCATTCGTTCCTGAACTTGACCCTATAATGATGGTGGTGTCAACAACGCTAGTGTGGGTGAGGCTACCAAACTTCCCACAAGAATTTTAGCATCATCAAGTCCTAGAAGATATAGGTAATGCTTTGGGGACTTAGAAAAAAACAGATAATGATTAGATACAATAAGTTTTTTTTTTCCCTTTCTCACATTTGTGTAGAGATAAATTTGAGCAAAGGCTTACCATAAAATACACTGCTGAAAAATGGAAAATATGAATGAACCCAAAGTTTGGATTATGAAAACAAAACATTTAGATGTTGCACTTGTTTTAAAACAGGTCACCTACAATACTCACTCATGTCCATAGGCCAACAAACACCCGAAGAAGAAAAGGGGGGAAGCTCGAAAAATGGGGTTTTCGTATGTGCACATGATGTCTCTGTACATGTGGGGAAAAGGTAGATTGAGGCTAGAGAAATTGGAGAAAATGCCAACATTGGAGGTCTAAAATCATCAATAACTTATTCTTTTTCATTTCTTCATTCTAATGCCCTCATCTATTCAGTCAATGGGTTTTGGACCAAAAAATCAAATTCTTTGCATGTGTGAATCTACACGATCCACACTTCATTCAACCTCTGCAAAATATAATTTTCTTTCTTTATAATAAAATTACATTATTTTGGAAAAAAATAACACATCAACCATTGTTATTGATCCCTTTTGCATTATCTTAAATTCTCAATAACACAACAATCATTTTTATTAATCGCTTTTCCATTCCCTTAAATTCTCTTAAATTTTGAGAATATAGATTATTAATGTCCAACATGGATGTCATGTTAATTATGGTGTTTCCATACTTGTCCTACATTGTTAGATTAATTTTATCTCTTATCTTTATTAATCCCCTTTTCATTCTCTTAAATTCTCTTAAATTCTTAGGATAAAGATTATTACTATCCATTGTGGATGTCATGTTAATTATGGTCTTTCCATACTTTTCCTACAATATTAGATTAATTTTATCTCTTAATTTTATTAATACCTTTTTCATTCTCTTAAATTCTCTTAAATTCTTAGGATAAAGATTATTAATGTCCACCATGGATGTCATGTTAATTATAGTGTTTCCATACTTGTCCTACTCTATTAGACTACTTTTATCTCTTAGCTTTATTAATCCCTTTTGCATTCTCTTAAATTCTCTTAAGTTATTAGGAAAAGATCATTAATGTCCACCATGGATGCCATGTTAATTATGGTGTTTCCATACCTGTCCTACACTATTAGATTGATTTTTTCGCTTAACTTTTATAGCCACACTAAGATTATCTAAAGCAAGAAAATGAGGCTAAACAATGACAAAGAGTCTTTGTCGAAAACACTACATGTGTATGTCTATCTTTTAAAGTTCTTCATAATAATTGAGCCAAAAGTCTCATTCTACAACCGAGTGTGAGGGGATGTGTAAGTTGAGGCTCATTCTACAATATAAGGGGATGTGTAAGTTTGTCCATCCATTCCCCTTTAAAATAAAAATAAAAAAATAAAAAATAATGTTCTAAATAGAAAATTTTTCCATCCATTCCCCTTTAAAATAGGAATAAAAAAAAATTAATGTTCTAAATAGAAAGTTTGTCCATCCATTCCCTTTAAAGTAAAAATAAAAAATAAAAAATATGTTCTAAATAAAAAGTTACAGATGAGAATTTGATCCCTCTCAATTCATGTTATGGATCTATGCTTTAATTAAAAATAACTTATTAAAACCAATAATAAATATAACTTTACTAAAATCTAAAATTAGATGAAACCAAAAAATACAAACTATAAGCTAAAAAGATTCACTCCCACCTTTAATATACTTAGTTGAAATGCAATAAATTGGAATGGCCACTGATATTGGAATACTCCATTTCTATCAAGCCATCTCTCGGGCCTAAAAGCGTCGGCATCAAGGCCCTAAGGAATTTATTAAATGAGAATATTTCACTTTAAAAAGTTGGTGTATTCTCCTTGTTATACTTTTTGAACACTTTCAAAACATACATTTCGGTAAAATTTCTCCAATATATTGTGAAAACCGTAATTTAAAGAATAAAAAGTTGATTTGACCAAAAAAAAATGTTTTGCTTATTCTAATAAAAACTCCAAATTGCAGTCCTTGCGAACTCTTTAGAATCATTGACGCCTTTACGAAGGTGGGATTTTCGCCTTTGAATGCTCGTTTTATTTATCTCGTTGATAACACGTAAAAATCTATTCAAACTCATGACAAGTCTGTTCAATCTTATCCTTTTAGCAAATATGATTGCCAAAGTCTATCAAAGTCTATCACAGTCTATCACAGGATCTGTGGTTACCCAAGTTATTATTATTATTATTACTTGAAGATCCCTTTACTTTGTCTTGATCAACACTATAAGCAATATGATATTATAATAGAGACTTTGTGTTCAAATGGGACATGTCAACAACTTTGGGTTAGAAAACATCTAGCTAATGGCAGGTATGAGTCTGCACTTGGTTGCACAGAGCCCACATTGTCCGGAGTTCATTTGCATCCATATAAATGCACTCTAAAGTGTAAATTATTATTATTCCAACTATCTGATGCAAGTTGGACCTCTGTGATACTATTGTTGTTCTGCTTCACAAGAAAAGAGTTGTTTTGCTTATTCTTCTTCACAAGAAAAAGTTGTTTTACTTCAATAATGGTCCTTTTTCATCCTCTGTGCAAGCTACAGAAGGTTATATCCCTCATTAAACACAAAATATATCCAGAAAATTAAAAAGTAAAAATGAGCATGCTTTGTTATGGCTCACCGTCACGCATGTATTAAATGAAAATGGACAAGACTTGATGTCGTTTATCCAAAAAATGCGGTGCTCTGTTGTGGTTCACCGTGGCCCCAAAGAATTCCTTCGTGACTCCTTGAAAGGATTTTTGTGACTCCTTGAAAGGATTTGATTGTGGAGGGAAAGTAAAATATGTTGTTCATGAAATCTTGATTGTTGAATAAAAAGATTAACCATTAAATTTAATTTCAGAAGGCACATTCATTTCTTCTCTCTCGATAGGAAGGAAAATCGTTAGAATCACTTTACAATGGGTTACATTTCTAATTTTTTATTTTACTATCATTAAATATTAATTGACTATTAACTTAAAACTATTATTAACTAAATTATTAATGGTATAACTATTATTAACTCAACTACTAACTTTGATGGCCAATTCTTAATCAATCATGTCACATTGAATCTGAAAATGCATAGTGGTGTAATATAGCACTTGGGGAGTCTTTCTTAGAGAAAGATATTACACGAAAATGAAGCAAATAAATTTTTAAACACTACATCCTAATGCATGTCATCATATAAATATTTTCTGATAAAAAATTATCTATACAAAGTAAGAAATAAGCCATAAGCCAACCACAAGCAAACCAAGCTACATCAAATTGGAGAAAATCAATTTTAAAAAGCCATACCTTAATGCAATTTTTATGTAGAGCAAATACACGATGAAACTCCATTTGATCACATGAGATGTTGGCTTTCTACAAGGCATGGTCATGGAATTGTCAAAATCACAATAATAATTTTTCAGAAGACATTGAGACAATCTACTAAGATCTAAATCATACATGCATTTTTAGAAGAAATTGAGAAAATTTGCTAATATCTAAATTACGCATTGAATGATGCGATTCAAGATATGGGTTACAAACTTACCATGAGAAAATCTGAGCAGTCCCTTGCGCACAATTGAATTAAACTAGGCGCAATGAATTTTGGGGATTAATGTTGATTCCACTCTCAATCAAGTGACCCACTGAACCAAGCTTCAATCTCTTTCACAAATTTATCACTATTCAACGAAATAGTGAATGACTGATGCAAACATGTCAATCAGAAATTTGGAATTTGATGGAGAACCCGCTGCGAACCAGACCAGTCAATCAAAAAATTGGAATTTGATGGAGAACCCTCTCTGGACCACACAAGTATTCCTTGTCTTGTGCGGGAGAAAATAAACAACAAATGCCAAAAATGATGACTGCAGTTCCCATATAAATGGATACCAGAACTAAAAAGTTGTTTTACTTCATTTTCCACAATTTATAAATGGATACACAGAACCAAATAGTTTTTTTACTTCGTTTTCCATAGTTTATCCATCAGCATAGATAGAGGTGTATGTAATAGATTTAGATCTACTATCCTATGCATCAGAAGTACAAGTAGTTTCGGTAGTTCCAGAACAGTTCCACCTGCTTATAACTAACAGTTCAAGTTGTGATCCAACGACCAAATGCTTTTCAATTGTCTAACATGAAATCTGAAGGTGCAGAATGGTGCAAGGTGGCAACCAGGGGAATTGATTTACTAGCATATATTGTGAATTCATTTATATAATACTAAATATATAAAGGCTCATATTTAAATTAGCAAAGCTATTGGGTAAGAAATGTGCTTTATTTTTATTTGTTTTTCAAACAATTAAGAATTAAGATATCATATCTTATTAGACATAAATAAATAAAATGTAATAAATAAATATTCAAATTCATATTATGTAAAAATTAGATATAAAAATATAACAATGTTAATGTATTTACAAAATATTAAAATGACATGTATGAGAAGTTGAATTTTAATATAAATAAGGGTAATAACTACAATGAAACATAGTCCTTGCCTTTACCACTAACTAATTGATTAAAGGTTGTGCAGAAAAAATTTTGCATAATAAAAGACCTCCACACAATGAAATATATATGTTGGCTTAAGGGGGCCTAACCCAGGTTCAAAGTTGCTTGTGCCAACCAAACAAACCATAATTGCTCGCCCTTTCGGAAACAACCTACATAGTGCAGGCTATAGTCTCACTCGAAGCAGTATTGGGGGATGTTAGAACTAGGTTTTTGCATCTACAGGTAGTGTGATAAGCAGTCTTAAGCCCTTGTAGCTTAGATCTGCCTCCGTGCGGATCTGTATCCTTCTATGGCCTGATACTATAACTCTATTAATATAGTTTCTAAACCTTCGCCAAGGTCTGTGATCAGTATTTGAGACTCTAAAGAGGCAAACTATCCAGTTTTGCACACTAATTAATAACCCTAGATCTACCTTCATGTATATCTATCCAATTGGCTAAAAATCATAACATAATTAACCCTTAACTTCACCAAAACAAATAATTACTTAAGTCATGCATAAATATGATAGATTCAATAGATCCGTGTAACATTTATACATTATTCCACATAAAACATATTATTGAGTGACAAAACATAAACGTAATTAACAATAATACTCAGATGCAATATATTTCTTCAAAATAAATGTTTATTCAACTCCAGCGTTCAATTTAGAGACTTTTCCGTCCTATGCACTCAGCTGAAGGGGTCTTTGTACTCATCTGCGTACTTACGAAGACCACATGTGCACTCAGCTGCAGGACCCTTCGCCTTTCATCTAAGTACAGGAGGCAGAGCCTTCCTATCTTAACACATGCTTAGAACAATCTCTATCTTGACTTTAGTTTCTCTTCTCTACTTCTTAGACTTGCTATGACTAAATTATATATAGATTTTTCCAGCACAATACCATGGTCCACGGATTATGGGTGAGTCTCAACAACCTACCTATCACTTACCCAAAAAAGGGGCTAAATCCCCTTTGACTCCCATCTAGTTGCACACTCCACATCCAAATTTCGTGGACACTTTACATTCTTTAATTTCTTTTTACAAAATTGGGTTAAAGTAACCACAAAACTAACCCTAGGGACCCTATCCCAACATGCACCAACACAAATATGGTGACTAACCCTTGAGTCATTCGGATGGCACCTCGATCTTGTTGTGGAGGCCACCTAACTAGACCTGTAAAGCTACTATGTCAGCAGCGCTCTGCACTATAGCCTGCTGCACTTTCTCTACCAACTTCTCTATTGTTGGGTGTTCCACTACTAGACATAGTGTCCCTTGTTTCTATTGCAAAACCTTTAGCTTTTCCTCAAGCGATAGAATAAGATGGTAGGCTTCCTCTATCCTTTAGGAGGGCCTCTTTTCTCTATAATTATTTTGTTTGTGCTTACATCTTCTTGCCTTCCTGTGACTTCATGAGGCATTATGCTGGAGCTAAAGTACACACATTCACTCAGAATTCATCATACTTCCACTGTGTCTCTTGACATCTATGTTCAACCTCTCCAAGTTCAGGTCCTCCTACACATTCGCCCACAACTCCATTGCTTTGTCAAACATAATTGCATAGTCCGTGACTGTGGCATCTAATGTGCCCATATTTTCTGATCATGTTTCCATGTTTCTCCCAAACCTATGGCGAAGTAGTTGGCTACAACTTCAGTTGCAGTTCTAAGATCTTCATTTGAAAGTCGAAGGTAGCTCTACCGATCTCATCCTTTGATGCATAGATCATAGAATACAATTCTCTTACTTTTATTGTAGCTACGACATCCTCCGGGATGTTCAAATTAGGGATTGTCTTGTATGCATACTCCATGGTTGTCTCTAGGCTATGACTATATGCTTGTAGTTCCTCCTTTTCTTTCAGTTCCTGAGAATTTTCTACCAACATCTATTCATTATTTACCTTGAACTCACTTATGCCTACAAGGGCAAGATTCTCTCTAATCCTTAACTCATCCAATACCCCATGATGCAATGCGTGGAGGGTTTGTAGTGGAAGCATGGCCAAGTTGACTCCCATATCCTTCACTGTACTTAACATGGTGCAATCCTCATCTGATTCTGCATGAACAAACCCTTTCGTAAAGGTATGACTTTAAGGTTTGGAGTTTGGTCTAACTCTGCTACTCTCCTGCTTTCTTCCACCAGGTTCACTTGAACCCCGCTCGCTTAGCCAATGGATGCCTGAATACTATTAGTCTGGATCTACAGCTCATGCAGATCCTTTTGGACGCTCCCCAACATCTACATGTATTGTTGCTCAAACTATTGCCAAAACTATGTTATGGTATCCCTAACCTTGCCTTCAATCTCACCAGTATCCCCTTTTGTAAGGACCATCAGGTCGATGCACGTCTGCTTGTTGGATTTATGCTTCTTTCGGGGTCCAACAGAGTATTCCTTACTATGCTTCTTCAAGGTGAAGGGAGTGCTTTTCTCCTCTCGACCACCTCCTTCCTATCTTGAAAGTTCCTTCTCATCTGTATGCTACAAAGCTAATTTTTTGACTTATTATTTATCCATGCGTTCTTTCTTAGCATGCTCTTTTTCCAACAATGAGACCATTTGTTGGGTTAAGGGGGCCTGACCCAAGCTAATATTTGTTCACACCAACCAACAAAACCCTGACTGCCAGCCCTTTTGGTAACAACTTACATAGTGTAGGTTGTAGTCTCACCCGAAGCAATATTGGGGAATTCTAGAACCTGTTTATGCATCCAAAGATAGTGTGATAAGAGGTCTTAATCCCTTGCAGCTCATATCTACCATCACACAGATATATATCCTTTAATGGCCTGATACTGTAACTCTAGTAAAACGAATTCTAAACCTTCATGAAGGTCTATGATCAGTCTTTGCAAACTCTAAAGAGGAAAACTATCCACTTTCGCGCACTAATTAATAACCCTAGATCTGCCTTCATGCATATCTATCCAATTCACCAGAAAAAATAACAAAATTAACCTTAACTTTGTGAAAACAGATAAATACCTAATTCATGCATAAATATGATTGATTCAGTAGATTCGCACAACATTTATACATTATTTCATAGAATACATATTATTGAGACAAAACACATCAATAATACTTAGATACAAGACATTTATTCAAAATCAATCTTTATTCAGTTCTAGCGTTCAATTTACAAACTTCTCCATTCTGCTCACTCAATTGCAGGGGTCTGCACACTCAGCTGTAGGAGCCTTCTCCTTCCACTTATGTACAGGAGTAGAGCCTTCCCGCCTTACCACTTGCCTAGAACAATCTATATCCTGACTTGGTTACTCTTCTCTACTTCTTAGACTCACTATGTATCAACTATATATAGCATTTTCCAATACAATACCATGGTCTGTGAACCATGGGTGAGTCTCAACAACCGACCTATCACTTACCCAAACAATGCACTAAACCCCCTTTGACTCCTATCTAGCTGCATGCTCTACGTCCACATTTCGCTAAGACTTTACATTCTTTACAAAAATTCTACAAAATTGGGTTAAACTAACCCCAAAATTGACCCTAGGGACCCTGTCCTAACAATATCTGCACAAAGCTCTCTCAATAATGAAAGCTCTCAACACAAATCTCTTTGCAAAGTGATCACCACTTCTACATTGTATACATGGATTTGTGGGTCACCATTGATCATGTTGGCCATAGTTGTGTGTAGTTTAGAATGCCTTTGCATCTATATGAGCTAGGTTTTCAAGGAAGAGAATCATTTCTTCTTCAAATTAAGATTGAGAATAGAGATATTGATCATACATCAAGGCCAACATTTTGTTTTACAAGGATTTATATATATTCATACACGGTGAAAATATATTACACTTGTTGCACATGATAGTAGATTTTTTAGAGAGACAACGCGCCATGGCTGATCATCTCGTTAGTATTGCTATAGTCTCCAAGAATAATTTTAGGGTTTTAGAAGGTGCCACTAACAAAGAAGTGTGAACCCATTGGTCACTTTGCATATATTCTTCATATTCTTTGATT
Source organism: Pinus taeda (assembly GCA_000404065.3). Lineage (NCBI taxonomy): Eukaryota > Viridiplantae > Streptophyta > Pinopsida > Pinales > Pinaceae > Pinus > Pinus taeda. The sequence continues at coordinate 132,230 of APFE030319943.1, forward strand.
CTTTGCTAGTCATGTCTAAATTGTGTATACAAAATCAATTCTAAATTAAATATCATTGTTGAGGAAAAATGGTGATACAAAAATTTGTGAAATTTTTTCATCTTAGCACTCTAGCGTTGAAGCCCACAACTTGATATTTTCATTTGTATCACCTCTTTTTCACATTGGGTTGGAATTTCTTCTATTTTCATATGTGATTCATGGAAAGATGTAATTTCAAAGCTATTTCCATGTTTGATTAGTCAGTTCAAACTAGGTAGACGACTCATTACTCGTGGGCTCAATTTGCATGTGTTGAAGTTTCAAGCCAAGCTACAAGAAACAAAATTTTAAGTCTTGGAAATTTTTATCCATTTGCGTTTTGGGTTTTCTCTTCTTCTTCTATGATAGCTCTATCCCTAGGCATCTCTATTAGATTTCATTGGCTATAATTTTCATTCAGTGTGGTGCAAGATAGACAAGGATGTGATCATGATGATTACATGGAAAGTTTGATGTGTAACCCTCCAAGAAAACTGCTTTTGATGCAGATCCTCTTTTATATGTCATTCAAAAGAATGTTCCTTAAAGGTGATGTGAGATAGAGAGTGTTATCACCATGTTTATTAGAAAATTGTTATTGATGTCAAATCCTACCAAGAAAATTGTTATTGAGGAGGGCAACAACATCTGAATTATCATCTAGGGGAAGGTGAGCACTTGCATCATTCCATCAATATCCTACCTAGGAAAAACCCTTCCTCTTGTGTGTGCAAATGTTCTTTGACTACATAAATATAATAGGGATTGCATCATGTTCGAGAAAATGGATGGTGGTATTCTGAGGTATTACAAATAGTAATTGACGTGTAAGCAGTGCATTTGTGGTCAAGTTTTGACTGAGAATAAAATTGGAATTCTGATTTGCTTTTAATGCTTGAATAAAATACAAATCACCTAAGATTCCACATAACCATGTCTAATGATATCTGAGAAAGACATTCAATTGAATTGTAGTAACTATTTCTTGAAGGTGGTACAATGTGCATGGAGTAATCTCTTATCTCGATGAAATAATAGAAAATGATTCTAGTTCATTCATTATGTGTGGAGGTGTGGAGAAGGAGTTATGTGTGGGAGAAAGATCACCATTAATAGCTCCAAACTCACAAACTATCAGTCGAGAGCTATTGATATGTGACAACAAATTAATGTAAATTATGTTGTTATGGGTAAATCATATTTTCACTGCCACTTAGTTTTATAATGAGATTTGTAATGAATAGGAGTTATGTAAGGGAGTAGCCAATATTAATTGGTGCATGACCAAGTGGTTGTATCATGGAGAGTCATATTTGATTAATAAATATTTCTAATCCCTTGCCCCATGGAGGTTTCCTTGACACATTGTCATGGATTGATTATGTAATTCTTTGTTTTAAATTATGTGTGTAATTTAGTTCCTCATTTTGTTTGTTTATTTTTTTGGTTGAATGATAATTGATATAAACCAACAAGTGGTATCAGAGCATGTGCATGGAGTGACTACATGTTCAACTTGGGAGATTTGTCGAGTATCAAAATAAGTGAATGTTGTAATCGTGACTATTCTATGAAACTCTTGATTTTTTTAGAAGGTCTTGTTGTAACGAAAGTTGTAAAGTCTATTTGAAAAATGTTTGGAGACTACCACCAGAGAGAAATAAATCTTGATCCCATGGAAATGATGGCCTCTAAATGAAATGAATTTCCACCATTTAATATTGAAGTGCAGACAAAACTTGTCTGGAAATTGAGAGCCACCGAGCCACTGTGACTACCATCCGTGGAGAATCATTGTTGATGAGCACTTGAATAGATAAGACGTGCATCATAAAGAGTTGAGTTGGGTCGTTGATGTGACTATCTAAGTTCGTTGAAACCGAGAGAAATGCAGTGAGTCATTTCCTGTCTAAGGAGAGATTGTTGAAGACGAGAACATAGTTGTGTCTATGCAGAGAGATTTGTGTGAGTCGTACTGCATGCAGAGATAAAAGAGGTTGAAAAAAATTTGAGCTTTTGTAGCCATTAGGAAGAGCCACCACCAGAAAGAAATTTGTTAGAGTCAGAGAAAGACTGCAACTGCTGAGAGAGGTTAAAGATTTGAACTCTGTTTGTTTGAAGTCTCAGCCACCATTTTTTTAATGCCAAGACCCACCAAATATTAAAGAAAATGCATAGAGACACGAAGTCATGGAAGAGGAGGCTAGTTGAAAAAAAATGACGCCATTGTGGAAGAGAAGCATTCCTTAAGAAGTCCTGTCGAATCATTCGGTTACGGATTTTTTTTTTTTTTTAAGTAGAAATTTGTAGTTTTTTGAAGCAGATTTATTCTTAATAAATCAGAATTATTTAAAAAGGATTTAGAAAACAGAAATGTTCAAGAGGATTTCTGTGAATGTTTTTTTGGATATTCTGGAAGTTTTTTTAATGGAATAAAATTCAAAAATTTTAACTCTAGTATCAAAATTTATGAAAGAAATTAAATAAATTTGAAAAATCTTTAAGAAAAAAATGAAACCCAAGCAGATAAACCCATATAAGAGTGAAACGCTAGAAGATAAACCCTTGTAGGAGGATTTGTAGAAATAAATGGGAAAAATTAAGAATGCAAAGTTCGTGGTGGAGAAGTTCACCGACGAGAATAATTTCGCATTGTGGAAAATGAAAGTTAGGGACTTTCTAGTGTAACAAGGGTTGCATAAAGCATTAGAGAGTGTGAAGAAGAAACATGTTGGCATGATAAATATGGATTGGGAAGAATTGGAGGAATTGGAGGAAGGTTATGCCTTGCAGATGAAGTTCTCTTCACTGTTGTTGAAGAAACTTCAACAGTAGGTTTGACGGGAAAACTGGAAACGTTGTATACAGCCAAGTCTTTAACCAACAAAAATTATCTAAAAGGGGAACTGTACTGTGTTTGGATGAAGGTGGGTACAAAAAATTGCAAAACATTTAAATGTTTTTAATACACTTATTTCCCAATTGTCAAATATGGAAGTTAAATTTCAGGATGAAGACAAAGATATCACTTTGTTGTGTTGTTTTCCCAAGTCATGGGACCACATGGTAAATTCTATCATTTGGGCACAATTAAGTCCTTGGAATTCAATTCAGTTGTAGGATCTCAGTTAGATAAAGAAGTAAGGAAGAAGTCTGGTATTCAATCCTTTGTATCAGAAGCCATGGTAGCTAAAGGCTAGTCAAAGGCAAGAGGGGAGAAAGAAAAGGGCTCTTCCAAGTAAAAATCAAAGGGGAAAAAGTAGAAAGCCAAATGTTGGTACTGTTAGCTCTGCTACATACTTCAACATTTGGAGGACCAAATATCAACTCGGCCATGTGTTTATGCAGAAAAAGGTAGATCGTAACAGTCTTTTCCTCCCTTCTCCTTCATTTTCCTTATACTCCATAGCCTCACCATCTCTCTTTTTCCTCTTAAAACCTCTCCATTCCCCATTTAAACCAGCTTTCCCTTAGGCCCCGAGTGCAGAGTCTAAGCCTATGGACCATGATCATATGCCCTCACACCTCTGTAACCCATCACCACCCGTTATCGCAACCATCAATTTGTCGCGCCCCGATCGGACAGTACCTGCTGCAAATAACCTGCTCGCTTGTTCCCCACTGTCCGGTCATCTTCCCCCACCATCGGACGATAGTCGCTGTCCTCGATCCCGCGAACTACCCACACATTAACCCTCGGGGAGAACGGTTTTCCTCTCGTCAGATCCACCACGCATCGCCCTCCTATTGTGATTGCGCTCCTCTGTATGTTTACCGCCTTCCTCCGATAGGTGGTGCGGGGAATACCACTTACTGCCCATTGTACCCTCCTCGTGCCTTAACTCTCCGTGCAGCTTCTGCCCTCGATCATTGTTGGATTTGACCATATGGGATCCAACAGCCTGCGATTGTCCTACTCTCGTATCTCCTAGCATCCCCTGTAAACCGATCTCCACCATCCACATACGAGATTCAATGGCTCACAATCATTTCTACCTCTGTTTCACTACTCCCACTTCTTCCCGATGTCTCCCACTTCTTCTCGATCTGTGAAAACTGACGGATGACCTCGTTCCTCCATTCACTCTGTCCACCCACCATGAAGTCCATATTCCTTTGACTATTCTGTGCTCCCGAAGGACAATGACGATCAACTACCAGTACCTTGTGCAATTAATCCTCAACAACTGCATTCAAGGGTAGTATGGCCGAAGGATGAGAAGGACATGCCTTGGGCAGATTATGGTATTTATCAGTTATGGAACTCCTTCAATATAACACTCCATGTGCTTGAGAAGGATGATAGAGTATCTAAGTAAATCAATTTTGTTCATCAGATTGTAGCAAAGACTCCATCAGAGAGTTAAAGTAGTTGGTGGTCAATTATGACCCCTCCATGCATAGAATATCAAAGCATCTTTGTAATTAAACTCTATATATACCCAGAACACAGATGTAATATGGGATGATGGTTGATGGGCCTAGTTCTAATTTAAGGTTCAACTTCTGGAGACTATAACTACTTTGATACTTGCAACGTCTGGTCTTCATTTTCAGCTAATACAAGATTTTTTTGTTGTTAATTGCTCACTTTCCACTTCTCTGTTCTAGGCTATGCCTATTATGCATTTGTTCATGTGCTCTTGACATTTAGCATTTGAGGGGCTGTCATCCCACCTCTGTGTTAGAATCTTGTATGTGTCATTGAAAATGTTATGCAGGTTTCTGTTTACTTAATGCCAGAGAGTTGTCATCATGTTTGTGCATTAGGAAACAGATTTGCAGAGCTCTTTTCTGGTTGCAGTCGGCCATCACAGGGCCTTACGCATCTGCTGGTGTGGTTAGTATTCTCCATGTTCACTTAACCCTCAAACTGTGAGTAATTAGTGGTCTAAAGCCTTGTAGTTTGGGGGTTTTCACCCATGTCTAGAGTTAAGCATAGTAGAAGTGGTTATCTTGCTTAAACAAGCATCATTCCTTCCATTCATCCATTTCCAACATTTTTTTGAGTTTTGTAATCTTCCCGAGCATCTCTGAGATACAACTTAGGAGAGTTTCTTGGGGTGATAACATTAATTGGCATCGTTTTCAGGGAGAGGAGATTGAAGCTCAGCTTCCCTGGGAAAACGACACAGTTCCAAATTTTGATGATAGACAAGGTTTGGGCACATTTCTAGTTGTAATCATCTATCTGGCGACTCCACTGGAGGAAGACCAACCTTTACTGACTCCACATTTTAGCCCTGGCTCAGTTTGTAAGGCAAGCTCGGAGAAATCCTCAGAAATCACCAGCTGACTAGTGCCTGACCCTGAGAAGATTGTTAAGCAGAAGAAAATTTTGAAAAAATGAGCATCAGGATTAGGTAAGCCTAAAAAATCCCATGTATCTCTGCTAGTGAAGAAATCACCTTCAGAGATTCATAAAGCTCCTATTCATTCATTTTCCATTCAGACTTCTATCCAAAGAAAGCATCCCATGTTATCTGTCTTATTCCTCTGTCTCTGTCATCCATTTCATTGATTCATACCACTCAGTCTACCAGTATCCTTTCACCTACTTCAGTCATGGCAGGTCAGCAAGCTCCCACAAAGATAGAAAGAATCATAGTTGCTAGGTATGGACCCTTGGTCTTGCCTGTTCCTTTAAATTCCATGCCTACAGGAGATTATTAAGAGTACATGCCTAAGTTTACTGGTATAGAAAGAGTAACAGTTGAAGAGCACCTTGAATATTTTAATAGCTATGCTGATAACCTAGATATGTATGAAGAGGATGTATGGATGAGGGTTTTTGTCCAAAGCCTAGATGGGGAGGCTAGAAAATGGTTCATAGAATTACCCCTAGGTCTATTGCAGACATTGAGGCTTTAGATAATGTGTTCCTAAAGCATTGGGGGGATAATAAAGATCTACTCTACTACCATACTAAATTTGGGAACTTGCAGAGGGAAGATGGTGAACTTTTGTTTGATTTCAACACCAGATTCAACCATATGTACAACAGAATGCCAGCTGAACTAAAACCTACCCCTACTTCTACTATGCTTACTTATGCCAATGCCTTCAATTCTCAGTTCTGCCTGTTATTAAGAGAAAGAAGATGTGCTTCTTTGGCTACTATGCAAGATGTAGCCTTTGATGTAGAATCAAACATCATAGCTACAGAAAGGCTCGAAGATAATGCCGAAAGGAGAAGACAGGGGGGTGAGTCCTCATCATCCTTAAATCTTAAGATCGATATATTGGCCAGGATGATAGAGGCATTAGCCTTTGAAGTTTCCAGACTAGAGGCTGAGTATAATTCTAAGGAAGCAGGAGCTTCTAGTACCTTTGCTCTACCAAATCCATACAAAGGATCGAAGTAGCAGTTGCATATTTTGAAAGAAAGCAAAGATGCTAACAAAGACCAAAGGGTAAAGACCCTTTTTCAAACTATAGTCATGGAGGAAGAGTTGTTTGAAGAGGAGGAGGAGGTCCATGGCTTGGAAGATAAGGGCAGTCCCCCTTTCTTAACTAGAGCTGCCTATGAAGAGTCACTATCTAAAGGCACTGCTCATGAGTTTGTTGTACCTGCAGAACAAAAAGCTTATCAGTAGAAGAAGATAGCAGCAGGTCCTACCATCTTCAAAGAAGCTGAGCCTAAAGCCAACCCTTTTTCCCATGACTATGCAGATCTGCAAATTCACCAGTCTGCTATTATCCCTAACACAGTGATAAAAAATGGAGAGGAAAGCTCCCCATCATATTTTGTCCCTCTGTTTGCTCAAATGGCAATCCCCCACAGTTACCCACTAGGCACTGAGGCAGGCCATAACTCAATGCCCAAGGTTGATATTGATCATCTCAGTCTTGATCTTCTGATGCCTACCGAGGTGGCCTCCACACAGTTTGAAAGGGCAGCTTGCCTGATGATAGAGGAAGTGGGTGCATAGTTTTGGCACTCCTTGGATGTGGACTGTTCTAAGAAAAATGAAGGAGTAGATGATGTCTCTGTGTCCCCTGCAAAAGAATACATTGGTTCACCATTCATATTAGTTGTGCAGGCCACAAATGACATAGAGAAGTACACAACAACCATGGTTATTCAACAGGTGTACAAAGGCTCCCATGAAGAACATCCAAGGAGGAGAGAATACAGAGAGGGAATGAAGTTTGGATCATCTCTACCTAATAAGCTCAAATGCCCCAAACGGTTTGAGGTAGATGATCAAATAAATCCAAATTTGCAACTCTTTGATGAACCAGCTGACAGGCATGTTGACCGGGAGAAAGGGAAACAATTTTGGTGGCCTGGTAAATGTGCAGTTTTTGAAGTTTCAAGTTTTTGAAGCCTTATGCTGTAATTGTGTTATTTTTAGTGTAGACTTAATTTGACTCCATGCCCAATGGATACTAGGCAATGTTTTTAAGCTGGTTTTGTATAAAAGCAGTGGTTTGTAGGTTCTTGAGACCTCACAGGGAGGATTTCATCCCCGGAAGGAGCCAGTGTTAGCTCTTCTACATACTTCAGCATTTGGAGGACCAAATATCAGCTCAGCCATGTGTTTATGCAGGAAAAGGTAGATCGCAACAATCTTTTGCTCCCTTCTCCTTCATTTTCCTTATACTCCATAGCCTCGCCATCAATGTTCTTCCTCTTAAAACCTCTCCATTCCCTGTTTAAACCCACTTTCACTCAAGCCCTGAGCGGAGAGTCTGAGCCTATGGGACCATGATCATGTGCCCTTGCCTCTCTATAACCCATCATCACCCGTTATTGTAACCGTCAATTTGTTGCGGCTCGATCGGACGCTACCCACCGTAAATAACTCACTCGCTTGTTCCCCACCATCCAATCATCTTCCCTCCATGATTGGATGGTAGTCGATGTCCCTGATCCTGCGAACTGCCCACACATCAACCCATGGGGAGAATGGTTTTCCTCCCGTCACATCTGCCACGTGTCGCCCTCCTATTGCGATCGCGCTCCTCTGTACGTTTACCGCCTTCATCCAATAAGCGCTGTGGGGAATACCGCTTATCGCCCATCATACCCTACATGCACATTAACTCTCCGAGCAACTTCCGCCCCCGATCACTATTGGATCTGAGCATATGTGATCCAATGGCCTGTGATTGTCCTACTCTCGTATCTCTCAGCATCCCCTATAAATTGATCTCTACCATCTACTTGCGAGATCTGACAACCCACAATCACTCGTACCTCCATTTCGCTACTCCTTCTTCTTCCTAATGTCTCCCGCCAAGAGATCTACACTGTCTATCTGCGCAATCCAACAAATGGCCTTGTTCCTCCGTTCACTTTGTCCACCCACCATGAAGTCCATATTCCTTTGACTGTTCTGTGCTCCTGAAGAACAATGGCGATCAACTACTAGTACCTTGTGCAGTTAAACCTCAACCACTGCATTCAAGAGCAGTATGGCCAAAGGATGAGAAGGACATACCTCAGGCAGATTATGGCATTTATCAGTTATGGAACTCCTTCAATATAACACTCCACATGCTTGAGAAGGACGACAAAGTATCCGAATAAATAATTTTTTTTCATTAAAACCAACAGATTGTAGCAAAGACTCCATCACAGAGTTAAAGTAGTTGGTGGTCAATTATGACCCCTCCATGCATAGAATAGAAAAATATCTTTGAAATCAAACTCTATATATACCCAGAACATAGATGTAGTCTCGGATGATGGTTGATGATTCTGGTTCTAATGTAAGGTTCAACTTCTGGAGACTGTAACTACTTTGATACTTGAAGTGTCTGGTCTTCATTTTCAACTAATACAAGCTTCTTTTGCTATTAATTGCTCACTTTCCACTTCCTCTCTATTCTAGGATGTGCCTGTTATGCATTTTTTCATGTGCTCTTGACATTTAGCATTAGAGGGGTTGTCATCCCACCTCTGTGTTAGGATCTTGTATGTGTCATTTAAAATGTTGTGCAGGTTTTTGTTTACTTAATTCTAGAGAGTTGTCATCCTATCTATGCATTAGGAAATAGATTTGCATACCCCTTTACTAGTTGCAGCCAACCATCATAGGGCCCTATGCATCTACTAGTGTGATCAGTATTCTCCATGTTCACATAGCCCTCAAATTGTGAGTAATTGGTAGTCTAAAGCCTTGTAGTCTAGGGGCGTTCACCCATGTCTGGAGTTAAGCATAGTAGAAGTGGTTATCTGGCTTGAACAACCATCATTCCTTCGATTCATCCATTTCCAACATTTTTTTGAGTTTTGTAATCTTCCCAAGCATCTCTAAGATACAACCTAGGAGAGTTTCTTGGGGTGATAAAAGGTACGACAACAAAATTGGACACCTGAAGAAATAATATTGGAAATAGAAGGCGTCTAAAAACCCAAAGAAGGAAGTAAATCAATTTTAGTCAGGAATGATTGATGAAGTTTTATTTGCTAAATTGAGTATGGTAGTGTTGGTGCCTCGAAAATCGTTGCATAAACATTGGGGAAAACCACCCGGTCTAGACCTTAAAGGTAGCTCCTTTTCCATTTGGTGTGGTGGCTTTGACTGGATATAATGGGACCAGTTTCCCAATGGTTTGTGAATAGGATGGATAAGTGGTTGGTTTTATATTATCTAATGATAATGATGGATGATTTATTCTAAAATGCAAAATTATAAACAACTAATCTATCCCAAGATATTTCCACTTTAGTGTAACTTTTGATAATCTTTATCTACAAATAGGCATATAGATGACTCCATTGATAAACAAAGATATTCATTCATATGATAATTACTTTGTTGAAGTAGTTGAACAAAGTAATCATTAAAACATTATTACACTATTTTTCATATATCATTGACATAAATATGATTGGAAGAATAACACTCCTTAAACATTCAATAGTGATAAGTATAAAGACTGCTGTTAAAACGCATACATATATCCACTGATAGCAAGATCAAATAAATGTTGATTCATATAAAAGAATGGAGCAAAGACATAGATAATAGTACGATATGTAATTTGCATCCCTCCCAATATCAATCGCATTCAGATTCCACCTTCTAACTTAGAAATACTCTCACAAAAAGCAACGGTGCATATCTCATCAAAGTATTCTTCATTAAAATTCAGAATATAGGCTCAGTCTTCATAAAAAAAAAATTAGAAGCACAATAGTGTGACTTCCCGATCCAAGTTTTATACGAAAATTGAGGACCCTTTCTAAAGACATGGAAGGGTCTGTAAATACTATCTAAGTTAATTGACTATGAAATAAAAATGCTATTAGGTGGTATAACAAAATCATGAAGATCTCCTTGAAATAAGCCTGCTTGCAGTTAGTAGAATGATTCACTGTTTTGGGCAATCATCCTTTGGCTTGAGCTAGTAGATAGCAAGCATTGGTTGCAATTCTAGAGGGTGACTCAGAAGAGAATGTAGTTGGGTTGAATACGTAGCATCATGAATTTCAAGAATCATGTAACTAATTGTATCGGTTAAACATTTGAGTGTTGCCCTTTGACTGTATGGTTTAACTAGGAAGAACCAAAAGGTGTCCCAAGTTAAACTTTGGATGCCTGCGATTAATTTCTCCTTCTTCTCCAATTCTTGTTTGCATGTCTGTTCCAACGTCTTGGCTAATGGTAGTTTTCCTAGAGTGCACTGTGAAATCAGATTAGACAGATAAAGAGTATCATTAATTAACTCAATTAAACTACCAGTTGATGATCTACATCTTGAAGTTTCCCTTTTTTCCTTCATTAATTGTGATTGCCATTCTAGGAAAAGAATTTCCTTGTGTTATTCTAGAATTTTAGGTAGATTTGTGGCTTTCCCTTCACTGGTTTCTTGCCAAGCAAGAAAGTTGGTTAAAGTCTGATCGACCTATTCCAAATTTTGCGTGGCATCAACTGATTTGTCAATCAGTGATGAAGCAATCTCACAAAGAGGTTTGGTAAGGGAAATATTATGACATAGTAAATTTAACTGCTTAATAAATGCTTTATTGATGTGAAGAGCCTTGAAACTGAACTCTGCTAGTTGAGGAAAACTCTTGAACTTTTCTATCTATTGCGATAGGTGAGCGATTTGCTCATCTTTTGTTTTACTCATTTGTTCATTCATTGTCTTTAGCTTGGCCAATGCTATGGGTAATTCTTTTTGTTTCTGCACTATTCTTTGGTCTATCCTCTGCTTCTCCTTAAGCAATTACTCATTTCATTGGTTGTTTACTTGCTGTTGTTCTACTAACTACTATTCTAATTGCTTTATTCTCTGCCATCTTTCGGATACCTATGCCTCTAATGAAACAATTGTTTGGTCTTTTTCCTTGAGTAAGTTGCTCACTTCTTATGCTTTATCCATAGTAGCTATCGAGTAGGCCCTGGAATATTGAGAGAGTTTGTGAGGTCTTTGGAAGGATTGAATTCTTCTTTCCATACCACATTAGCCATCTCTGTCTGTGCAGGTAAAAGGGAAGATTGATCAAGTCTTCTCTTTTTCATTTGTATTTTTACTACAACCTTATGCTTAGTGCTGTAAAAGACATCTAAAGGTGGTATTTCTTCTATATGCAAAACAATTTCTTCCAATGGATCCTTAGGAATTATCTCTACATCTTTACTTATGGGTACGCAGCTCGTTCCTTCAGTTGGAATCGTATTTGTTGCTATCTTGTGACCAATTGTCACTTGAGGCATACTAAAATCCTGTGAATTCTCATGATTGCTTATAATGGAATCGAACTGTTGCCATTCTTTAAGGAGCTTGGGATCAATCTAAGTATCTGTATCCATGTGCTCACTGCCTTTTCCGTGTCCTTTCTCATGTTCTTTCTCCTGTTCTTTCTCTTGTGTAGGTGTTTTTGCCTTCTCAAGAATTGTTTCCATAGCAGGGGATTTCTCACTAGTTTGCTGCTCAGGCTCGCTTGACAGGATTGCTAGGGTGGTGGCTAATAAGTCTAGAGGTAGAGTTTGCAACCTCTGTTCTCTGAGCCTATTAAACACTTCCAGCCCCTCATCTTGATACTTGATCCTGGCCAATGTTTTCACCTGAAATAATGATTCTGCTAAGAAAAATAGGTCATCAAACTGATCCTTTTGATGATCTAACTTTGTAAATTTGGTTTGTTCAAGAACATTAGAGGCAACTTTTCTTAGATCATATTGTCTGTTGGGAATTGTTGCAAGATTGAGAATTTGTATTTTTTCTGCTTCCTTTTCTACATGTTTGTAATCATGGAGAGTGTAAACACCACATCTTAAATGAAATGTAGGCCATACCTATTTCTTAGAATTGCTAAGGGTTTTGGATGTCCCTTCTATTGTTATCTGATAGGCCAATTCCTGAGCTAACAGCTTATCAGGCACATATAAGGGAAGAACATGGGGTTTTGTAGGGCTAGAAAAAAGCATTATATAAGTGAACTTGTCTTCTCTGAACTAGTTACCTACTGTAGTCAAGTCGATCCTTGCTTCCTCGGAAATCCTGGGGGTAGGTTTATCAAAAATAGCATAATAGATAGGCAACATAAAACCATTACAGATTGTGTACAAATGATCTTTGTAGTGAGCTTTCCATAACATTTGATGATAAATATGGATTGGATTAGGGTACTAGAGAGTCCATATCCATTTGAGTACCGGATATTCAGAGTTAAAATAGAGAGTATCCATAATATAAGCACTGTAATAAAAAGGGGGAATGGTCCTGGTAGTTTTGCGTGAATTTGATCTAAATTCAAGAATTGTTGTTGCTAATTTGTCGAACAAAATGTTTGCCCAATTCATCACATAACTATTGACTGTTGTGACCATTAGAGGGACCATTTCAATGGTGAATTTAGCAGTCATGTATTCCCCACATTCTACATATCATAGCCCCGACATAACAGTAAGGAGAAGACAATGAGTCCACAAAGTACTTACCTGATGATTCGTGTTTGTGCTTCTTGGGATTATGTCTCCACTGCTTAATCAGGGCCGATTTTGTCTCGTTTTCATTTGCAAATTTTTCTAGGAAGGCTTTGTTATACTGCTTTTAGGGCTCAGGAAAGTGATACTTTTTCCTTAGATCATCGGGTTGAAACGAGACAAATATCATCCCGTCCATTGTACAAAATGTCATGTTCGAGACTAGAATTTACTCTACCACCCATCTCACTACGTCAGTATATGGGAGGATTTTTTCTGGCGCTGCTATTTTGTGCAGATATGAGTAAGCTAAATCTTTAAGGGATGCTTCCGATTTTTTCATTGAGTCCATTGTGGCTTCTTCTGATATTTCCTCAGGCTCCTCTACTTCAATTAAATTTTAAATGCTCTCCCAACTAGCATTTCCAAGGCAGAGGCACGTAGTGTCTAAAATTAACCATTTTTTGCTTGGTCCGGGATCCTTGGCTGGCTGCAATACAGATTTCCCATTTGTTTCAAATTTCTTACTTCGGTGGAGTTCTACACAAGTGATGGGAAAAACCATGATACAGAGAAATGTTGTTATAGACCAATGTGAAAATGAAAAAGAGTGACGTGAATCAGCAGGTGATAATGGATTATAATAAGGTCGTCACGGAAAAAATCTAATGAAAAGATCTACCCTTAACTGCTTCATTGATTAGCAACTTATCCTGTCAATCATGGTAAAAGAAGTTTTAAATGTACATCATGTCGCTTACATGCCGAATGATTCATTCAAGCGTGGCTTAGATTTCTTTGATCGATAATCAGAAGTAAATCGCAAATCGTTGATCGATAACATGAAGGGAAAGGCTTTAATATTAGTCTTAAACATCCTCCGATCACCGAAAGTTGATATAATGCATGCAAACCTTTTTAATATGTTTTTGAAATATGCACCTCATCAATGCATCGCAATCAGGGAATGGATTCGGTTCTTATTACTGTTTAAATGTGATTTCGCCAATTTCCGATTGCGAAATGGCTTATCGCATCAGAGGATTCAAGTGTGCCTTTAATCATGTGTTGACTTGTTATTGTCGATTGCCGATGGCGATATGCTTTATCACATCAAATAATTTAGGAGGCTCTATTACATCACTGCTTTGGCATTTACTTTTTCTGGTATCCGATTGCGACATGCTTTTCGGATCGGAGTGAATGAATGTGTCTTTATATGTTTCCTTTGTTGTTGCGATATGCGATCTTCTGATCGCTTTATCGCAATACTGAAGAATTTTTATAATTTCTTAAAGACCCACTTTATTCCTATCCAAAATGATTTTAAAATAGTTCATTTACCTTAAGTAATTTGATAAGGGTTTTTCTTATGATGGGTTAATACCAATTTATTTACACATCTAAGTTTATCTTAAAAGGGACCCATTTCATATTATGATTTTGTATAAATTTTTTATGAAATGGGGGTTTGTTGTATAGCACGACAATTGGTGATTCACTGGGAGAAACAGCTATCTATGAGAAATTAATTAAAATACTTAAGCTTTATTAATCTAGAAATCTTACCTAAAGAAAATCTAATATAACTAGGTAATCATAAATTCTGAACATAATGATAGCTATTTTTGCTATTTCATTCTATTCTTAGAATTAAATACATTCTAATGCTTTAAGTAAACCTTAATTGGTTGATAATGATTAAATAAAAGACTTTTCCAACTTAGCTTTTATAATAACTCCTTTGTCATAGGTAGAGCCTCTGCTGCTAGCAAACGTCTAAAGTCTCGACAAGGTTACCTTTTAACCATTTGATCATTCATTATTCCATGCATTTCAAAGTATAATTAAAAATAATGAATCCAAAAGATTTGTTTCCATATTTTTGTATCACTTTTTCCTTTCTTTCCTTATTTTGTAAGATAAAAAGCCATTGTCCTGATTTGGTGGCTAACTGTTGACAATGCCACTCACTGGTTGTAATTTAACTGAACAAGTTGGCTCGTGATGAGACCCCTTGTCTTATAATTATAAGCCATTACCTTGTTTTGTTATGCAGTGTTGGTAATGTCAATTGAACTATTCCACTATGATCATGGTAAGTAGGCTTGTAATAAGACCTCTTTTCTTTTATATCAAGTATATTTTAGAATTACACTCTAAGTAATTATAAACTTTGATGGATGGGATGAACAATTTTCTCCTTAAAAGAATATGGATGGCAGGGTAAGAGTTTGAAGATACTAAGATTGAATTGGCCTCTTTTTTGTATTGATAACCTTTTTCAAGCTACTAAAACTTTAAAATGATTTATAGTATTTCTAAGTTTTGAGAAGATTTCAAAAAAATAAAATGGGGTTTTCAGAATCTAAATATACCTAATTTCCTAGAAATTTCCTTTTCCTTTAAGGCTTTCATTTCTTAAAAGTAAATATCAAAACTATTTTCTTTTGAGTAACTTTTTCAATGTAGTAAAGACCAATAGGAGGCTTTTTACAACTTTATTTTCCTAGTATTTTAAACAAAATAAGTTATTCACACAAATTCTGCTGAAAATTGAATATTTACAAAGGGAGAAGGGGTTACCTCCTCAATTGAAGAATTTTTTCAAGATGAGGCCATTAACAGGAAGAGAATCTCTCTTTCTTGATGGATCTTGCAATATGAATGTAGAAGGGCCTATCTTCACGCTGATTTGGAATTCTCCAAGCCACATTTTGGGGAACTTAGTGTGTTTTCCTTTATCCTCAAGGGCGTTGTCCAACTTTAAAACTAGATCACCAACTTGTAAATGTTTTGAACCAATTGAAGTTGAATCGAAATATGACATAATAATTTGTTGATGTTTTGCATGTATAATTCGTGCCTTTTCTCTTTCTTCTTCTAGTTTCAAGATTTGATCGGGTCTAAGTTGAATAGAAGATGAGAGAATCTCTTCAATAAACTGCACTAAAGCTAGTGATGGAAGTACTAATTTTGCTGGTATGACAAATTCCTTTCCATATACTAGCTTAAATGGAGAAGTGCCTATGGAGGCCTTCTGTGTTATTCGGTCAGCCCATAATGCAAATATCAAATATTTATGCCATTTTTTATGATTCTGGTCGATAGTTCTCTTAATGATTTTGATTAGATTTCTATTGGTAGATTCTGCTAAACCATTAACCTGAGGGTAGAAGTTCACAGAATATTTCAATTTAAATCCCATTTTAATATCAAACTCAAATATAGAATTTCCGGAGACGTAAGATGTGTTATAAAAAAAAAAAAGTGTTTGGGACACCAAACCTAGTAATAATGAATTGATCTATGAATTCAATAATTGCCTCAGATTTTGATGTATTCAAAGGAATTGCTTCAACCCACTTAATGAAGTAATCAATAGTTGTAAGGGTATACCTATGTTGTTTGGTTCAATGTGGAGTGATTTCTCCAATGATGTCCAATCCCCTTTGTTCAAAAGGTCGTTCAATGTTGACTGGTTGTAAAGGGAAAGCTGGCTTCCTTTGTCTTCCACTAGTGGTTTGACAAACTTGGCATTTCCTTACATATTCATGAGTATCTCTGAACAGGGTGGGCCAGTAATATCAAGCATGAATGATTTTGTGATCTCTTGTATCAGCTCCAAAATGTCCTCCTGCTCATCCATCATGTGGCTCCTGCAAGACCTTTTGCGCTCCAGTTTTTTCTAAGCATCTTAACAAAATCGAATCATAATTTTGTCTAAATAATACATCATTTATAATTATGAAGTTCTTTGATTTCAATATTATGGCATGTTTGTTTTTATAGGAAAGATTAGAAGGAGCATATCCATTTTTCAAATAGAAAATCAGATCTGCGTATTGAGATTTAGGATTGGTGATACTTATCTTATTGATTTCTTTAGTGTCTTTTGTACCTTTAGGTTCCTAAATATTGGATGCCCCTACTAACAGCTTGCAAAAACCTTGGCCATTGACAATCTTTGCTGGTTTTATTTCCAAGTCATATTCTTGTAATGTTGTGACCCAATTTGCTCTCTTTTCTCCTAATTCCCTTTGAACTAGTGATTGTCTTACTGCCGAAAAAGGGATTATAACTTTTGTGTGAGCTTTTAAGAGAAAGGGTCTATAGTATTTAATGCCTTTGTACACAGCAAAGGCTTGTTTTTCAACTTTTGATTAATTAAGTTCAGCACCTTGAAGGTTTGAGTTGTAAAATGAGATTGGTGCTTCCAAGTTTTGATCGTTAATTTGTGTCAGCACTGCTGCATAAGATGAATCAGATGCAAGGGTATATAGCATGAAATGATTTGAAAAATTAGGAGTGCTTAAAGTAGGGGCATTTATGATTGATTGTTTGATGGAATCAAATGCCTCTTTTTCTGCAAGACCCCATTTAAACACTGAATTTTTCTTGATCATTGTTTGTAATGGAAAAACAATTTGGGAAAAATATGAAACAAATCTTTTTACAAAGTTAATTTGGCCTAAAAATGACTGCATGGATTTTTTATTAAGAAGGAATGGAATATCAGAAATCTCTTTGATTCTATCTGGATCAATATAAATACCATCATTTGAAACAATGAATCCCAAAAGCTTACCTTGATTAAGAGCAAAAAAGGACTTCTTTGGATTGAGTGAGGTACCATACCTTCTGCAGCGTTCATAGATTTTTTTTAGATCATGTAAATTATTTGATATTTTCTTGAAAAATACAGTAATATCATCTAAATAGAAAACTACTAATTTATTGATCAATCCTTTGAATGTTATTTCCATCGCTCTTTGTTATGTAGCTCCAGCATTGATTAATCCAAAAGGAATTTTTTGGTAGGCATAAGTTCCCCACTTGGTTCTAAAGGTAGTCCTAAATTTGTCATCAAGGTGGACCAAGATTTGATTATACCCTAAAAAAGCAACTAAGAAGAACATTAACACAGAACCAGCTACTGAATGGAGTGTCTTCTCCATGGTAGGTAAAGGGAAGTTATCCTTTTGTCTTGCTTTGTTAAGATTTCTGAAATCGATACAAATCCTGATGTTGCCATTTTTCTTCCTTACTAGCACCATATTGGACACCCAGTTTGAATGTCTAACAGGAAAAAAAATCTTAGCTTTCAAGGGTTTGTTTAGTTCAGCTTTTATTTCACTCTCTAAGTTAGGATGAATCTTCCTTAACTTCTGTTGTACTGGTTTTTGTTCAGAAAGCATTGGAATCGTATGTTGTATGATAGATGTATCGTATGTTTTCAAATCATCGTATTTCCAAGCGAAGACATTTTTATATTTATGCAATAATCTACTGAATGCAATTATTTCTTCTAAATAATGTCATAATCCTGAATTGATTTTCGACGATTATCCTCAGTACCAAGGTTTATCAATTCAAATCTCAAAGTAGAACTCTGGAGCTTTGAATTAGTCACCTGTTTAAACCTGTCTTTGATGTCATAAATGCCTTCAAGTTTAACCACTCGTTTAGGTATTGAGTTTTCTTCAAGCCTTTCCTCCATTTGAAGGTCATGGTCACTTTCATCAATAATTTGATCATCATACGAATTGTCTAAAGTTAAGAAATTTAAAATGTCTTCATCGTGATTGAACACTCGTCAATTAGTGACATTATTAGGAATTGATGGTCTAAAAATTAACTCTACTGAAAATCTGTCCGGGTTGTAGTCTTCAAATGGAAGTAGCTTGGAGGCAACATTAGCTAGTAAATTTGTTGCTGCATTTTGGGACCTAGGGATGGGAGAAATATTGAATGCTAAAAATTAAGATATAAGGTCCTGTACCAAAGACTGATAGTGTTTAAGGTGACTAGAAAGGCAATGAATGGTATTTCGACTTGTTTTCTAACAATCTCTGAATCACCGAACACTTTCAAATATTGAACTTTAAGACCAATTGCTTTGTAGAGTCCTTGAATTAAGGCCTCCTATTCAACTGTATTTTTTGTGCATTCAAATTCCATCCTGCATGATAACATGGTATTTTCTCACTCAGAACTAACTAAAATACATCCTGCTCCTGCACCTTCACTAGATTTAGACCCATCAAAATATAATGACCAAAACAAAGATTTCTCTACAGTTTTATTTACAATTTTCTCAATGATTTTAACACATCTTGATGTATACATTTTTGAAAAATTTTCTATTTGCGATGGGAAATTATTAACTGAGAAAGGTGATGGTTGACTAATGAAATTACCAAAGAATGATTCAAATGAGTAATTCCCCAAAATATTGTTATTGAATGCTATTGGTTGATTTTCTTGTTCGAATTTAGTAACATTATGGGTCATGTGTTTCTCTTGATCAATCTTGATCTGATTTGGATTTCCTTTACAAGGGAGCCACATATGAGACCAATCGGTGGAAATATAGCCATGGAATTTCTCATACCAGTCTCTACTCAAAATCAAACCATAGAATTCAGGTATATCAGCGATTAAAATATCAATTCTTTCAACCACTCTTGGATCAGCTGATAACCTAATAGTAACTGAGTTCATTTCTCCTAAAACCTAGACCTTAGTTCTATCCAACTGGATGATATGAATTGCAGACTTTTGGGGTTCAATGTTCAGTTCTAAACAAACTGAAGCTAGCATTATATTAGATGAAGCCCCTGAGTCGATCAAACATTTGTGTAGATTTCTATTATAGATCTCGTAGGTTAAGAGAAATGGAGGGGTATGGGAATTTGATCTATCTCCAATTAAAACAACATCAGCAGCTTCTACTCTACCAAGAGGTGGTTTACCTGCTTCATTAGCAACCTTGGACAGTACTGTATTTGGGAGAGGAGAAGACAGTACAACATTTAACTCCTTAAGGAGTAATTTTTGTTGATGTTTGAGCTTAGTAATCTCAAACATAGTGATATATTCCTTATTTTTCTTCATGTCTTCAATAGTATTGTAGTCCATAGAATCCATAACTACTAATGTCTTAAATGTTGGAGGTAGATTCTGGGAAGGTTTCGTTGTAGATTTCTTTGTGGGAACCTTTTCTTTAGTAGCAGTAGTACCTGCATTCCTTTTCTTTTGAGTTATTTTAACAGGTTCAGTAGTACCCTTACTCTTAGTAGTTACAGGGAAAGCTTCTTATTCATTTTCTATATCGGAATTAGGCAAAATAAAGTCCCACATCCCATGACATTCTACAGCCTCTTCTTCTTCTGGTTCTTCAGATGATAAGACTGTTTCTTCTTTTTCTTCCTCTTCGGGATCTGAGTCTGCATTTCATATGGCATTTGGTGGTTTTGATTTACGCTTCTTGATGTTTCTAAATGGCATCTTTGTTGAAGTCTCAGCTACTTGTTCTTTTATTTCTATCATTTTGTTCAACATAGTCTTAAGAATTTTTTGGAGACCCTGCATATCATATGGGTGTTTAGGCATTTTCTTCTTTGAATCATACTTGAAAGAAACTTTTTTGGATTTTCTATCTTCAAGAGTAGCTTTCTTTTGTAAAGCAATAATGTGTTTCTCTATAGCAAGTGCCTCTTTCATGTTTTTAGCTAGAGTTGGTTTTGCAGCTCTATCTACAAAAATAGCTATATTTGAAGGTGACGCTGTTATATACCATTCGCTTCCGATTTTCTAACTTGCTTTAAAGGTAGTTGTAATATTATTCAAGTGTTTATTAAACCACAAATTGAACTCCTTTATAGGTTCTTTAGATTCTATCCTAAGATTCGAGAGATCATTGATTAATGTTGCTAGAGATCTGTCATCGCCATACTTGGTTAGGAACTGTTCTTGAAAAATGTTCCAACTTGTAATGGATCCTAAGGGCAAGGAAAAATACCAAGACCCAGCTGATCCTTGTAAGGTATAAGGGAAAAGCCTAACAACAACATCTTCCTCTTTTACTCCTTTTAAGTTAACTGCCAACATGAAGTTGTTAATATGCTCATTGGCTTGTATCCCTGCATTTGGATTAAATTTCGGCAACCATTTTTTAGGGTGTGTTGGAAATGGATGTAATGGTGCAAGCATCGTGACTGCACTAGGATTATTCCATGGATTTTTAGCCATCATAGAACTAATACTGGATGATATTGCTGATGAAGTTCCAGATGTTTGGGAAGGAGATGATATTGAAGTTTGAGGTGGTTGAGATGTTGAGGTTCCTGATCCCTATTGAAACACAATGTGTAATGGAGGAGTGAACGGTTGAATTTGCACTGGAGAAGATGAAATGGATGATGATGAGATGGTCTCACTATTATATCCTTTAGTTTTTTTTCTTGTCCTCTTCCTTTTAGGTAAGGGAAACTTAGTAGGTTCAATACCAAGCTTTCCACTCTGAAGTCTGGTGAGATGGTGAGGTGGAATGAATTGTGAAGTCTCAATGCCTTGTGATATCTTAGATTTTTGTGGGGATATTAAAAATCCTTGAAGTGTATCGATGAGAGACTATACTTCAGGAAACCCTGGAGTTAATCATTCTGGGATATGTGGGGTTTGAGCAGTGGTAGTTGACTCCTCTTCTTCTCATTTGAACACTGGAGTTTCAGCATGCAAAGGAGAGGTCAGAGGTGAGGTGGAGGGAGATTTACTCTTAGAATGGGTTGTAGGTTTGGGTTCACTCGCCATTCATAGTTCATGCCCTCCTTCTAGCACCAAAAATGTTGATGACTCGAAAATCGCTGCATCAACATCGGGGAAAACTACCCTGTCTGGACCTTAAAGGAAGCTCCTTTTCCATTTAGTGTGGTGGCTCCGACTGGATATAATGGGACAAGTTTTCCAATGGTTTGTAAATAGGATGGATAAGTTGTTGGTTTTCTATTATCTAATGATAATGATGGATGATTTATTCTAAAATGCAAAATTATAAACAACTAATTTATCCCGGGAGATTTCCACTTTAGTGTAACTTTTGGTGGTCTTGATCTACAAATAGACATATAGATGACTCCATTGATAAACAAAGACATTCATTCATATGATAATTACTTTTTTCAAGTAGTTGAACAAAGTAATCATTAAAACATTATTACACTATTTTTCATATATCATTGACATAAATATGATTGAAAGAATAACATTCCTTAAACATTCAGTAGTGATAAGTATAAAGACTGTTGTTAAAACACATACATATATTCAATGATAGTACCAACGAATGGCACAAACACATAGATAATAGTACCATATGTAATTTGCATCCCTCCTGATATCAATCGCATTCAGATTCTGCCTTCTAACTTACAAATACTCTAAAAAAAAGCAATAGTGCATATCTCATCAAAGTATTCTTCATTAAAATTCAGAATATAGGCCCAGTCTTCATAAAAAATTATATCAGAAGCACAATAGTGTGACTTCCCGATCCAAGTTTTATACAAAAATGGAGGACCCTTTCTAAAGACATGAAAGGATCTATAAATACTATCTAAGCTAACTGACTATGAAATAAAAATGCTATTAAGTGGTATAATCAAATCATGAAGATCTCCTTCAAATAGGCCTGCTTGCAGTTGGTAGAATGATTCACTATTTCGGCCAATCATCCTTTGGCTTGAGCTGGCAGATATCAAGCATTGATTGCAATTCTGGACGGCGACTCAAGCGAGAATGCAGTTGGGCTGAACACGTAGCATCATGAATTTCGGGAATCATGTAACCGATTCAATCGTTTAAACATTTGGGTGCTGCCCTTTGACTGTATGGTTTAACTAGAAAGAACCAAAAGGTGTCCCAAGTTAAGCTTTGGATGCCTGCGATTAATTGCTCCTTCTTCTCCAATTCTTGTTTGCATGTCTATTCCAATGTCCTCGCTGATGGTAGTTTTCCTGGAGTGCACTTTGAAATCAAATTAGATGGATAAAGAGTATCATTAATTAACTCAATTAAATTACTAGTTGATGATCTACATCTTGAAGTTTCCCTTTCTGCCTTCATTAATTTTGATTTTCATTCTAGGAAAAGAATTTCCTTGTGTGATTCTAGAATTTTAGGCAAATTTGCGGCTTGCCCTTCACTAGTTTCTTGCCAAGCAAGAAAGTTGGTTAAAGTCTCATCGAACTATTCCAAATTCTGCCTGGCGTTAATTGAATTGTCAATCAGTGATGAAGCAATCTCACAGAGGGGCTCGGCAAGGGAAATATTATGACATAGTAAATTTAACTGCTTAATCAATGCTTTATTGATCAGAAGAGCCTCGAACCTGAACTCTACTGGTTGAGGAAAAATCTTGAACTTTTCTATATCTTGTGATAGTTGAGGGATTTGCTCATCTTTTATTTTACTCATTTTTTCAATCATTTTCTTCAGCTTGGCCAATGGTGTGGATAATTCTTTTTGTTTCTGCACTGCGCTTTGGTCTATCCTCTGGTTCTCCTTGAGCAATTTCTCATTTAGTTGGTTGTTTACTTGCTGCTGTGCTAATAATTGTTGTTTTAATTGCTCTATTCTCCACTATCTTTCGGATACCTGTGCCTCTAATGAAACAATTGTTTGGTCTTTTTCCTTGAGTAAATCGCTCACGTCTGATGCTTTATCCATAGTAGCTGCTGAGTAGGCCCCGACATATTGAGATTTTTGTGAGGTCTTTGAAAGGATTGAATTCTTGTTTCCATACCACATTAGCCATCTCTGTCTGTGCAGGTAAAAGGGAAGATTGAACAAGTCTTTCCTTTTCCTTTGTCTTTTCACTACAACCCTATGCTTAGGGCTGTAAAAGACATCTAAAGGTGGTATCTCTTCTATATGGAAAAGAATTTCATCCGATGGATACTTAGGAATTATCTCTACATCTTTACTTCTAGGTAGGTAGCTGGTTCCTTCAGTTGGAACCATATTTGTTGCTATCTTGTGACCAATTGTCACTTGAGGCATACTAAAACCCTGCGAATTCTCAGGATTGCTTATAATGGAATTGAACTGTTGCCATTCTTTAAGGAGCTTGGGATCAATCTGAGTATCTATATCTGTGTGTTCATTGCCTTTTCCCTGTCCTTTCTCCTGTTCTTTCTCCTGTGCTTTCTCTTATTCAGGCGTTTTTTCATTCTCAAGAATGTTTTCCACAACAGGGGATTTGTCACTAGTTTTCTATTCAGGCTCGCTTGACTGGATTGCTGGGGTGGTGGCTAATAAGTCTAGAGGCAAAGTTTGCAGCCTCTGTTCTCTGAGCTTATTGAACACTTCCAACCCCTCATCTTGATACTTGATCCTGGCCAATGTTTTCACCTGAAATAATGATTCTGTTGAGGAAAACAAGTCATCAAAGTCATCATTTTAATGATCAAACTTTGTATGTTTGGCTTGTTCAAGAACATTATAGGCAACTTTTCTTGGATCATATTGTCTATTGGGAATTGTTGCAAGATTGAGCATTCGTATTTTTTCTGCTTCCTTTTCTACATGTTTGTAATCATGGAGAGTGTAAACATTGCATCTTAAAGGAAATGTAGGCCATACCTGTTTCTTATCATTTCTAAGGGTTTGGATGTCCCTTCTGTTGTTATCTGATAGGCCAATTCCCGAGCTAACAGCTTATCGGGCACATATAAAGGAAGAACATGGGGTTTTGTAAGGCTACAAAAAAGATTTATATAAGTGAACTTGTCTTCTCTGAACCAGTTACCTATTGCATCCAAGTCGATCCCTGCTTCCTCGGAAATCGTGGGGGCATGTTTATCAAAAATAGCATAATAGATAGGAAACATAAAACCATTACAAATTTTGTACAAATGATCTTTGTAGTGAGCTTTCCATAACATCTGATGATAAATATGGATTGGCTTAGGGTAGTGGGGAGTCCATCTCCATCCGAGTACCAGATATTCAGAGTTAAAATAGAGAGTATCCATAATATAAGCACTGTAATAAAAAGGGGGAATGGTCCTGGTAATTTTGCGTGAATTTGATCTGAATTCAAGAATTATTGTTGCTAATTTGTCAGACAAAATGTTTGCCCAATCCATCACATAACTATTGAATGTTGCGTCCATTAGAGGGACCATTTCAATGGTGAATTTAGCAGATTCATGTATTCCCCACATTCTACATATCATAGCCCTGGCATAACAGTAAAGAGAAGCCAATGAGTCCATAAAGTACTTACCTGATGATTCGTGTTTGTGCTTCTCAGGATTATGTCTCCACTGCTTAATCGGGGTTGATTCTGTCTCGTTTTCATTTACAAATTTTTCCAGGAAAGCTTTATTGTACTTCTTTTTAGGCTCAGGCAAGTGATATATTTTCCCTACATCATCGGGCTGAAATGAGTTGAATATCTTCCCATCCATTATACAAAATGTCCTGTTCGAGACTGGAATTTCCCCTACCACCCATCTCACTATGCCAGTATATGGGAGGATTTTTTATCATGCTACTATACTGTGCAAATATGAATAAGCTAAATCTTTGAGGGATGCTTCTGATTTGTTGGTTGAGTGTGTTGTGGCTTCTTCTGATATTTCCTCAAGCTCTTCTCCTTCAATTAAATTGTAAATGCTCTCCCAACTAGTATTTCCAAGGCCAAGGCACATAGTGTTTGAAATTAACCCTTTTTTTCTTGGTCTGGGATCCTTGGCTGGCTGGACTGCTACTTTAGGAACTGTTGCAGTAGATTTTTTTGATTTCTTTCCCATTTGTTTCAAATTTCTTATTTCGGTGGAGTTTTGCACAAGAGATGGGAAAAACTGTGATACAGAGAAATGTTGTTATAGGCCAATATGAAAATGAACAATAGTTATGTCAATCAGCAGGTGATAGTGAATTATAATAAGGTCGTTGTGAATAAAATATAATGAAAAGATCTACCCTTAACTGCTTCATTGATTAGCCGCTTGTCCTATCAATCGTGGTAAAGGAGGTTTTAAATGTCCATCATGTCATTTATATGCCGAATGATTCATTCAACCGTGGCTTAGATTTCTTTGATGGCTAATCAGAAGTAAATCACAAATCGACGATCGATAACATGAAGGGAAAGGCTTTAATATTATTCTTAAAAATCCTTTGATCACCGAAAGTTGATATAATCCATGCAAACCTTTTAAATACATTTTAGAAATATGCGCCTCATCAATGCATCACAATCGGGGAATGGATTCAGGTCTCATTACTGTGTAAATGTGATTTTGTCGATCGCTGATTGTGATATGCCTTATCACATCGAAGGATTCAAGTGTGCCTTTAATCATGTGTTGACTTTTTATTGCTGATTTCCGATGGCGATATGCTTTATTGCATCGGAGGATTTAGGAGGCTCTATTACATCGTTGCTTTCGCATTTACCTTCCCCGATATCCGATTGCGATATTCTTTTCAGATTGAAGTGAATGAATGGGTCTTTATATCTTTCCTTTATTGTTGCGATATGCGATCTTCCGATCGCTTTATCGCAATAATTAAGAATTTTTATAATTTCTTAAAGACCCAATTTATTCCTATGCAAAAGACTTTATAATAGTTCATTTACCTAAAGTCTTTTGCTAAGGGTTTTTCTTATGATCGGTTAATCCCAATTTATTTACACATCTAAGTCTATTTGAAAAGGGACCCATTTCATATTATGATTTTGTATAAAAATTTTATGAAATGGAGGGTTGTTGTATAGGACAACAATTGGCGATTCACTTGGAGAAATAGTTATCTCTGAGAAATTAATTAAAATACTTAAACATGCTTAATCTTGAAATCTTACTTGATAGAGAAAATCTAATATAACTAGTTAATCATAAATTCTGAACATAATGATAACTATTTTTGCTATTTCCTTCTATTCTTATAAGTAAATACATTCTAATGCTTTAAGTAAACCTTAATTGGTTGAAAATGATGAAACAAAAGACTTTTCCAACTTAGCTTTTATAATAACTCCTTTGTCATAGGTAGAGCCTCTGCTGCTAGCAAATGTCTATAGTCTCGACAGGGTCACCTTTTAACGATTTGATCATTCATTATTCCACCCATTTCAAAGTATAATTAAAAAGAATGCATCCAAAAGATTTGTTTCCATATTTTTGTACCACTTTTTCCTTTTTTTCCTTATTTTGTAATATAAAAATCCATTGTCCTGGTTTGATGGTCAGTTGTTGACAATGCCATTCACTGGTTGTAATTTAACTGAACAAGTTGTCTCATGATGAGATCCCTTGTCTTATAATTGTAAGCCATTACCCTGTTTTGGTATGCATTGTTGGTAATGTCAATTGAACTATTCCCCTATGATCATGGTAAGTAAGCTTGTAATAAGACCTCTTATCTTTTATATCAAGTATATTTTAGAATTACACTCTGAGTAATTATAAACTGTGCTGGATGGGATGAACAATTTTCTCCTTAAGAGAATATGGATGACAGGGTAAGAGTTTGAAGATACTAAGATTGAATCAGTCTCTATTTTGTATTGATAACATTTTTCAGGCTACAAAAACTTTAAAATGATTTACAGTATTTCAAAGTTTTGAGAAGATTTCACAAAAATAAAATGGGGTTTTCAGAATCTAAATATACCTAATTTCCTAGAAATTTCCTTTTCCTTTAAGGCTTCCATTTCTTAAAAGTAAATATCAAAACTATTTTCTTTTGAGTAACTTTCAATATAGTAAAGACCAATAGGAAGATTTTTACAACTTTATTTTCCTAGGATTTTAAACAAAATAAGTTATTCAATTCTGCTGAAAATTGAATATTTACAAAGGGAGAAGAGGTTACTTCCACAATTGAAGAATTCTTTCAAAATTAGATCGTTAATAGGAAAAGAATCTCTCTTTCCTGATAGATCTTGTGATATGAATGTAGAAAGGCCTATCTTCTCGCTGATTTGGAATGCTCCAAGCCACATTCTCTGGAACTTAGTGTGTTTTCCTTTATCCTCATGGGCTTTGTCCCACTTTAAAACTAGATCCCCAACTTGTAAATGTTTTGAACAATTTGAAGTTTTATCAAAAGATGACTTAATAATATACTGATGTTTTGCATGTATAATTCGGGCCTTTTCTCTTTCTTCTTCTAGTTTCAAGATTTGATCGTGTCTAAGTTGAATAGAAGATGAGGGATTCTCTTCAATAAATTGGACTAAAGCTAGTGATGGAAGTACTACGTTTGCTGCTATGACAGCTTCCTTTCCATATACTAGATTAAATGGAGAAGTACCTATAGAGGCCTTCTGTGTTTTTTGGTCAGCCCATAGTGAAAATATCACAGAGTTATGCTAGTTTTGATGATTCTGCTCGATAGTTCTCTTAATGATTTTGATTAGATTTTTATTGGTAGATTTTGCTAAACCATTACCCTGAGGGTAGTAATTTAAGGAGTACTTAAATTTAACTCCCCTTTTAATAGAAAAATCAAATACAGAATTTCCAGAGAAGTAAGATGCATTATAAAAGATAAGAGCGTTTGGGACACCAAACCTAGTAATAATGAATTGATCTATGAATTCAATAATTGCCTCAGATTTTACTGTCTTCAAAGGAATTTCTTCAACCCACTTAGTGAAGTAATCAATAGCTGCAAGGATATACCTATGTTGTTTGGTTGAATGTGGAGTGATTTCTCCAATGATGTCTAATCCCCATTGTTCAAAATGTTGTTCAATGTTGACTGGTTGTAAACGGAAAGCTGGCTTCCTTTGTCTTAAACTAGTGGTTTGACAACTTTGGCATTTCCTTACATATTCATGAGTATCTTCGAACAGGTTCGGCCAGTAATATCTAGCATGAATGATTTTGTGAGCTGTTGTATTAGCTCCAAAATGTCCTCCTGCTAGTCTATCATGTAGCTCCTGCAAGACCTTTTGCACTTCAGGTTTTTCTAAGCATCTTAACAAAATCGAATTAAAATTTCATCTAAATAAGACATCATCTATAATTATGAAGTTATTTTCTTTCAATCTTATGATACGTTTGTTTTTATAGGAAAGATTAGAAGGAGCATATCCATTTTTCAAATAGAAAATCAGATCTACGTATTGAGATTCAGGATTTGTGATACTTATCTGATTGATTTCTTCAGTGTCTTTTGTACCTTTAGGTTCCTAAATATTGGATTCCCACACTAACAACCTGCAAAAACCTTGGCCTTTGACAATCTTTACTGGTTTGATCTCCAAGTCATATTCTTGTTATGCGATGACTCAATTTGCTCTCTTTTCTCCAAATTCTCTTTGAGCTAGTAGTTTTCTTACTACCAAAAAATGGACTATAACTTTTGTGTGAGCTTTTAAGAGAAAGGGTCTATAGTGTTGAATGGCTTTGTACATAGAAAAGGCTTGTTTTTCAGCTTCTGAGTAATTAAATTCAACACCTTGAAGGTTTGAGTTGTAAAATGAGATTGGTGCTTCAAAGTTTTGATCGTTAATTTGTGTCAGCACTGCTGCACAAGATGAATCAGATGCAAGGGTATATAGCATGAAATGATTTGAAAAATTAGGAATGCTTAAAGCATGGGCATTTATGATTGATTGCTTGATGGAATCAAATGCCTCTTTTTTTGCAGGACCCCATTTAAACACCGAATTTTTCTTGATCATTGTTTGTAATGGCAAAAAAATTAGGGAAAAATATGGAACAAATCTTTTTACAAAGTTAATTTGACCTAAAAATGACTACATGGATTTTTTATTATGAGGGAATGGAATATCAAAAATCTCTTTGATTCTATCTAGATCAATATAAATACCATCCTTTAAAGCAATGAAGCCCAAGAGCTTACCTTGATTAAGAGAAAAAAATGACATCTTTGGATTGAGTGAGGTACCATACCTTCTGCAACGTTCAAAGATATTTTTCAGATCGTGTAAATGATTTGATCTTTTCCTAGAAAATACAGTAATATCATCTAAATAGACAACTATTGATTTATTGATCAATCCTTTCAATCTATGTCCATCGCTCTTTGGAATGTAGCTCCAGCATTGATTAATCCAAAAGGCATTTTTTGGTAGGCATAAGTTCCCCACATGTTTCTAAAGGTAGTCTTAAGTCTGTCATCAGGGTGGACCAAGATTTGATTATACCCTGAAAAACCAACTAAGAAGGACATTAACTCAGAACTAGCTACTGAATGGAGTGTTTGCTCCATGGTAGGTAAATGGAAGTTATCCTTTTGGCTTGCTTTGTTAATATTTCTGAAATCAATACAAATCCTAATGTCATCATTTTTCTTCCTTACTGGCGTCATATTCGACACCCAGTTTGAATTTCTAACAGGAAAAATTATCTTAGCTTTCAAGAGTTTGTTTACTTCAGCTTTTATTTGACTCTCTAAATTAGGATGAATCTTAACTTCTGTCGTACTGGTTTTTGTTTAGAAAGCATTGGAAGCTTGATAGATGTATCGTATGTTTTCAAATCATCATATTTCCAAGTGAAGACAATTTTATATTTATGCAATAATCTAATGAATACAATTCTTTCTTCTGAAGAAAGTCCTAATCCCAAATTGATGTTTTGAGGATCATCCTCAATACCAAGGTTTATCAATTCAAATCTCAAAATAGAACTCTGGAGCTTTGAATTTGTCACTTGTTTAAGCCTATCTTTGATGTCATAAAGATCTTCAAGCTTAACCACTGGTCTAAGTATTGAGTTTTCTTCAAGTTTTTCCTTCATTTGAAGGTCATGGTCACTTTCATCAATAATTTGATCATCATAGGACTTGTCATAAGTTAATAAATTTAAAATGTCTTCATAGTGATTGAACACTCGGCAATTAGTGACATTATCAGGAATTGATGGTCTAAAAATTAACTCTACTGAGAATATGTCTGGGTTGTAATCTTCAAATGGAAGGAGCTTGGAGGCAAAAATAGCTAGTACATCTACTACTGGATTTTGGGACCTAGGGATGGGATAAATATTTAATGATAAAAATTGAGATATAAGGCCCTGTACCAAATACTGATTGTGTTTAAGGTGACTAGAAAGGAAATGAATAGTATTTCTGACTTGTTTTATAACAATTTCTGAATCACCAAACACTTTCAAATATTGAACTTTAAGACCAATTGCTTTGTACAGTCCTTGAATTAAGGCCTCATATTCAGTTGTATTGTTTGTGCATTCAAATTCCAACTTGCATGATAACATGGTCTTTTCTCCAGCAGGACTAATTAAAATACATCTTGTTCCTGCACCTTCACTAGATTTAGATCCATCAAAATATAATGACAAAAACAAATATTTATCTACAGTTTTATTTATAGTTTTCTCAACGATTTTAACACATCTTGATGTATCTCTTTGTGAAAAATTTTCGATTTGAGATGTGAAATTATTAATTGAGAAAGGTGATGGTTGAGCAATAAAATTCCCAAACAATGATTCAAATGAGTAATTCCCCAAAAGATTGTTATTGAATGCTATTGGTAGATTTTCTTGTTGGAATTTAGTAACAATATGGTTTATGTGTTTCTCCTGGTCAATCTTGATCTGATATGGCTTTCCTTTATAAGGGAGCCACATATGATACCAATTGGTGGAAATATAACCATGGAGTTTCTCATACCAGTCTCTACTCAAAATCAAACCATAGAATTCAGGTATATCAGCAATTAAAATATCAATTCTCTGAACCACTCTTTTATCAGCGATAACCTAATAGTAACTGAGTTCATTTCTCCTAAAACCTGGACCTTAGTTCTATCCAACTAGATGATATGAATTGCAGACTTTTGGCGTTCAATGTTCAGTTTGGAACAAACTGAAGCTGGCACTATATTAGAGGAAGCCCCCGAGTCGATCAAACAGTTGTGTAGATTTCTATTATAGATCTTGTAGGTTAAGAGTAATGGAGGGGTATTGGAGTTTGATCTATCTCCGATTAAAACAGCACCAGTAGCTTCTACTCTACCAAGAGGTGGTTTATGTAGGTTTTAACCCCGTACATAAATTACCTGCATAACACATAAAACACATATAGACAGAGATTTCCCACTGGGTCCCAAAACCGGGACTAACTAGCTTGATTTTTCATTATGTTCCTTTCAATGTTACAATACATATTTATACATGCTGAAGCATCCAATACCATGGACTGAAAAACCATCGTGTCCAAAACCATGGACCGAAAACCATCGCGTCCAAAAAACATGTGCAAAAATCATGCACAAAACCATAGGTGGGTCCGCCCATAAAGTGGGGTTATGGGTACCCCTCAAACCCCCTATTAACTATGTGGAAAGAATATAACACAACCCAAAAATCTCCCACTTGTTGTTTTCTTTCTACAGGGGGCCATAGGAGAGCTTAGCCATTTTTCCAGCACTGAAACACCCATTGTTTCTCTACACCAAGAGAACTTCTCAGAGATAACAGATTTTGTCAATGCATCTGCAATATTCTTCAAAGTCTCCACCTTTACCAGCAACACCTTTTTGTCTTCTATCATATCCCTCACAACGTGATACTGAACATTAATGTGCTTTGTTTTTGAATGATAAGCAGGGTTCTTTGCCAAGAAAATTGCACTTTGGTTGTCACAGTCTATCCTTATAGCTCCCTATACTAACCCCATGCTTGAACACAATCTCTACAACCAAACTGCTTCCTTGCTTGTATGAGTGGCTGCCATGTATTTTGCCTCTGTAGTTGATAGTGCCACTACAGATTGTTTCTTACTCATCCAACTAACTGCACCTCCAAATAGGTTAAACACATACCCACTTGTAGATCTTCTCTAATCGAGATCTCCAGCCTAGTTTGCATCAACAAAGCAACGAATATCCAACACTTTGTCCAATCCTGGTCTTCCTTGGTAGCACAAACCATAATCACTAGTGCCACGCAAATACCTGAAAACTCACTTCACTGCTATCCAGTGCTCCTTCCCTGGTTTTGACATAAACCTGCTCAATACTCCCACCACTGCATGTGCAATGTCTAGTCTAGTACAGACCATTACATACATCAAGCTACCGATTGCACTTGCATATGGAACATGGGACATGTCCTCTTCCTCTTCTTGTGTCTTGGGACACTGTTCAACAGATAGCCTCACACCTACAGGAATAAGAACCTTCACCCGTTTACTATCCTGCATATTAAACCTCTGGAGTATTATCTCGACATACTTCCTCTGGTTTAACCAGAGCTTCCTATTTGCTTGATCTCTTTTAATTTCCATGCCCAAAATATAGTTTACAACACCGAGATCTTTCATGTCGAATTTGGAGGACAATTGGGTCTTCAAATCCTGGATAAATTCTTTGTCATTTCCAACTAGCAACATATCATCCACATACAAGACCAGATAAATAACACGGTCACCAATTAATTTAAAATACACACAGTGATCTGCTTTGCTTCTGGTGAAGCCAAGTCCCCGTATAAATGTATCAATTTCTGATACCACATCCTTGGTGACTGTTTTAACCCATACAGAGACTTCTTTAACTTGCATACTAGTTCTTTCTTACCCTTCACCGCAAAGCCTTCAGGTTGCTTCATGTAGATTTCCTCTTCCAAATCCCCGTGAAGAAAAGATGTCTTCACATCCATCTGTTCTACCTCAAAATCAAAAGCAGCAGC
>APFE030319943.1:166562-228387 GCA_000404065.3 Pinus taeda
AATATATCCATGTATTCCTTGAGAAGTCATCTATAAATGATACATAGTACACAAACTTACCCAGTGATGGAACTTTCACAGGACCAAACACTTCACTGTGCACAAGCTCTAATATCTGTTTCATCATCTTACCACAAAAGGGGAAACTCACTCGATTTTACTTCCCATATACACAATTTTCACATAAATCAAAATCCATAGAGCTATTACTCATACCTTCTACCATACCTTTACCATGAAGTATTCGAAGGCCCTTCTCTCCAGTATGTCCAAGCCTTTGATGCCACAGCATGGTCTTCTCTCCAGAGGCCACTAGATTTTCTACTCCATTTTCAGGAGCCATAGAACTATTGCACCCGTCAAGAACAGTGCTACCTTGCACCTTGTACAGAGTTCCAATCTGAACTCCCCGCATCAATACCAGTGCTCCTAGGACCATCTTGCAGGTCTCCTTCTCGAGCACTTCCTTTATGCCTGCATCATCCAACTTGCTTACAGAAATCAGTTTTTTGGCCAATGCAGGAATATGCAGAACACTCGAAAGGGTTCTAACCCTTCCACCTTGCAACTTCAACTTTACTTTTCCACAACCAATGATTCTAGCCTTCCTATCATCTCCTAAGAAGACATGACCACCATCGTATTTCTCATACTGGCAAAACCACTCTCTATGGGGAGTGAAGTGAAAGGATGCACCTGAGTCAATTAACCATGCCTCATGATCTACATGTGTACTTGAAGAAGCCAAGTACACATCCCCACCTTCATCTGAGGTGGTTTTCGCCACTGCAGAAGGAGCATCATTAGATCCCTTTCCTTTATCAGGAGCTTTAGATTTACAATCCCTTCTAAAGTGCCCTTCCTTACCGCATTTACAACACACCACCTTTATAGGTTTTCCTAGAGATTTAAATCTCCCTCTAGATTTAGATCTCCCACTCGATGAATTATTTTTGTTTCTATTCTGGGACCGTCCTCGTAAAGAAAAGGCATCACCATTCTGGTTTTCCATATTTTTCCGTCTCATCTCCTCCATCAGCAAGGCTGAGACTATTTTATCAAACTGCAAAGCAGTTGCATTGCTACCTATTGCAATAACCAGACTATCCCACGAATCTGGTAGAGAACACAACAAACTGATGCACTTATCTTCATCTGAAATTTTAATATCAACAGATGATAATTGACTTACCATAGTATTAAACGCATTCAAATGCTCTGTCACTGAGTCTCC
Organism: Pinus taeda; assembly: GCA_000404065.3. Lineage (NCBI taxonomy): Eukaryota > Viridiplantae > Streptophyta > Pinopsida > Pinales > Pinaceae > Pinus > Pinus taeda. The sequence goes on from APFE030319943.1 coordinate 167,797, forward strand.
ATCTTTCATCCTCAGGTTATACAGCTTTTTCCGCAGGAATAGTTTATTCACCGGAGACTTAGACTGGTACAAAGTCCCTAACTTGTCCCACAGATTCTTCACCGTAGCTTCCCCTGATACATTCAGCAATACTAAATCTGAGACACAATCATATTGTGCTCTTTTCCTTCCGATTCAACTTCTTCCCTTCTTCATCGGTCACTCCCGTTGGTTTAGTACCCAGATCTACCACGATCCACCGATCTTTATCCACCAACAGATCCCCCATCTTGAGTTTCCACAACTCAAAATTCTAACCATTGAACTTCTCAATCTCTATCTTTCCGCTTCTCGACATCTTCTTTCACCACCATAATTGATCTCGCAGATCTCCCACTGAACGGGGTCTACCAAAGGCCCGAGCAAAACCCCTCAGTAACAAAGGCATCCCCTTGAATCCAAAACACCTCCGATACCAAATGTAGGTTTTAACCCCGTACAAAAATTACCTGCATACGAATTCTAAATCACATGAAAAATAAAAATGTGAGAGCATAACACATAAAACACATATACTTAGAGATTTCCCACTGGATCCCAAAATTGGGACTACCAGCTTGATTTTTCATAATGTTCCTTTCAATGTTACAATACATATTTATACATGCCGAAGCATCCAATACCATGGACCGAAAAACCATCACGTCCAAAACCATGGACCAAAAACCATCGCGTCCAAAAAACATGTGCGAAAATCATGCACAAAACCATAGGTGGGTCCGCCCAACCTAACATATGGTCCAAAACCAAAATTTTCCGGGGCACTGCCCTGGACACCATAAAGTGGGGTTATGGGTACCCCTCAAACCCCCTGTTAACTATGTGGAAAGAATATAACACAATCCAACAATTTACCTGCTTCATTAGCAACTTTGGACAATACAGCATTTGGGAGAGGAGAAGACAGTACAACATTTAACCCCTTAAGAAGTAATTTTTGTTGATGTTTGAGCTTACTAAGCTCAAACATAGTGATATTTTCCTTTGTTTTCTTCATATCTTCAATAAGATTGTAGTCCATAGAATCTGTAACTACTAATGTCTTCAATGTTGGAGGTGGATTTGAAGTTGATGGCTGATTCTGGGAAGGTATTGCTGTAGATTTCTTTGTGGGAACCTTTTCTTTGGTAGTAGTAGTACCTACATTCCTTTTCTTTTGAGTTATTTGAACAGGTTCAGGAGTACCCTTACTCCTGGTAGTTACAAAGAAAGCTTCTTGTTCATTTTCTATATCGGAATTAGGCAAAATAAAGTCCCACATCCCATGACATTCTACAATCTCTTCTTTTTCTAGTTCTTCAGATGATAAGACTGTTTCTTCTTTTTCTTTCTCTTCAGGATTTGAGTCTGCATTGGATATGGCATTTGGTGGTTTTGATTCAGGTTTCTTGAAGTTTCTAAATGGCCTTTTTGTTGAAGTCTCAGCTACTTTTTTCTTTTTTTATTTCTATCAGTTCGTTCAGCATAGCCTTAAGAACTTTTTGGAGACCCTACATATCATATGGGTCTTTAGGCATTTTCTTCTTTGAATCATCCTTGAAAGAAACTTTTTTGAATTTTCTATCTTCAAGAGCAGCTTTCTTTTCTAAATCAATAATGCATTTCTCTACAGCAAGTGCCTATTTCATGTTTTTAGCCAGAGTTGGTTTCGCACCTCTATCTACAAAAATAGCTATATTTGAAGCTAACACTGTTATATACCATTCACTTCTAATTTGGTCACTTGGTTTAAAGTTAGTTGGAATCTTCTTGAAGAGTTTATTAAACCACGAATTGAACTCCTTTATAGGTTCTTTAGATTCAATCCTAAGATTCGAGAGATCATTGATTAACATTGCTAGAGATCTGTCATCACCATACTTGGTTAGGAACTATTCTTGAAAAACGTTCCAACTTGTAATGGATCCTGAGGGCAAGGAAAAATACCAAGACCGAGCTGATCCTTGTAAGGTATAAGGGAAAATCCTAACAACAACATCTTCCTTTGTTACTCCTTTTAAGTTAACTACCAACATGAAGTTGTTAATATTCTCATCGGCTTGTATCCCTACATCTGGATTAAATTTCAGTAACCATTTTTTAGGGTGTGCTGGCAATGGATGTAATGGTGCAGGCATTGTGACTGCACCAGGATTATTCCATGGATTCTGATCCATTGAAGAACTAACACTAGATGATATTGCCGATGAAGTTTCAGATGTTTGGGAAGGAGATGATATTGAAGTTTGAGGTGGTTGAGATGTTGAGGTTCCTGATCCCTGTTGAACAACAATGTGTAATGGAGGAGTGGATGGCTAACTTCGCACTAGAGAAGATGAAATGGATGATGATGAGATAGTCTCACTATTAGATCCTTCAGTTGTTTTTCTTGCCCTTTTCCTTTTAGGTAAAGGTAACTCAGTAGGTTCAATACCAAGATTTCCACTCTGAAGTCTGGTGAGATGGTGAGGTGGAATGAATTGAGAAGTCTCACTACCTTATGCTATCTTAGATTTTTGTAGGGATATTGAAAAGCCTTGAATTTTATGGTTGAGAGACTAAACTTCAGGAGACTCTAGAGTTAATCATTTTGAGATATGTGGGGGTTGAGCATTGGTAGTTGACTCCTCTTCTTCTCGTTTGAAGATTGAAATTGTAGCATGCAAAGGAGAGGTCGAAGGTGAGGTGGAGGGAGATTTACTCTCAGAATGGGTTGTAGGTTTGGGTTCGCTCACCATTCATAGTTCATTCCCTCTTTCTAGTGCCAAAAATGTTGATGCCTCGAAAGTCGCTGCATCAATATCAGGGAAAACCACCCGGTCTGAACCTTAAAGGCAACTCCTTTTCCATTTGGTGTGGTGGCTCCGACTGGGTATAATGGGACCAGTTTCCCAATGGTTTGTAAATAGGATGTATAAGTGGTTGGTTTTCTATTATCTAATGATAATGATGAATGATTTATTCTAAAATGCAAAATTACAAACAACTAATCTATCCAGGGAGATTTCCACTTTAGTGTAACTTTTTATGATCTTTATCTACAAATAGGCATATAGATGACTCCACTGATAAATAAAGACATTCATTCAGATGATAATTACTTTGTTCAAGTAGTTGAACAAAGTAATCATTAAAACATTATTACACTATTTTTCTTATATCATTGACATAAATATGATTGAAAGAATAACACTCCTTAAACATTCAATAGTGATAAGTATAAAGACTGTTGTTGAAAAGCATACATATATCTAATGATAGTAAGATTAAATAAATTCTTATTCATATAAAAGAATGGAGCAAAGACATAGATAATAGTACCATATGTAATTTGGATCCCTCTCGATATCAATGCATTTAGATTCTGCCTTCTAACTTAGAAATACTTTCGCAAAAATCAATAGTGCATATCTCATCAAAATATTCTTCATTAAAATTCAGAATATAGGCCTAGTCTTCATAAAAAAATATATCAGAAGCACAATAATGTGACTTCCCAATCCAAGTTTTATACAAAAATTGAGGACCCTTTCTAAAGACATGAAAGGGTCTATAAATACTATCTAAGCTAACTGACTATGAAATAAAAATGTTATTAGGTGGTATAATGAAATCATGAAGATCTCCTTGAAATAAGCCTACTTGCAGTCGGTAGAATGATTCAGTGTTTCGGTCGATCATCCTTTGGCTTGAGCTGGCAGATAGCAAGCATTGGTTACAATTCTAGAGGGTGACTTAGATGAGAATGCAGTTGGGCTGAATACGTAGCATCATGAATTTTGGGAATCATGTAACCAATTGCATCAGTTAAACATTTGAGTGCTACCCTTTGAATGTATGGTTTAACTAGGAAGAACCAAAAGGTGTCCCAAGTTAAACTTTGGATGCCTGTGATTAATCGCTCCTTCTCGAATTCTTGTTTGCATGTCTGTTCCAATGTCTTGGTCGATGGTAGTTTTCCTAGAGTGCACTGTGAAATCAGATTAGACAGATAAAGAGTATCATTAATTAACTTAATTAAATTACCAGTTGATGATCTACATCTTGAAGTTTCGCTTTCTGCCTTCATTAATTGTGATTGTCATTCTAGGAAAAGAATTTCCTTATGTGATTCTAGAATTTTAGGTAGATTTGCGGCTTTCCCTTCACTGGTTTCTTGCCAAGCAAGAAAGTTGGTTAAAGTCTCATCGACCTGTTCCAAATTCTGCCTGGCGTCAACTGATTTGTCAATCAGTGATGAAGCAATCTCACAGAGGGGCTCGACAAGGGAAATATTATGACATAGTTTATTTAACTGCTTAATCAATTCTTTATTGATCTCAAGAGCCTCGGACCTGAACTTTGGTGGTTGAGGAAAACTCTTGAACTTTTCTATCTATTGTGATAATTGAGCGATTTGCTCATCTTTTGTTTTACTCATTTGTTCATTCATTATCTTCAACTTGGCCAATGTTGTGGATAATTATTTTTGTTTTTGCACTGTGCTTTGGTCTATCCTCTGCTTCTCCTTGAGAAATTGCTCATTTAGTTGGTTATTTACTTGTTGTTGTGCTAATAATTTTTGTTCTAATTGCTCTATTCTCTATTGTCTTTATGTGCCTCCAATGAAACAATTGTTTGGTCTTTTTCCTTGAGTAAGTTTCTCACTTCTGATGCTTTATCCATACTAGCTGCCGAGTAGGCCCGATCATATCAAGAGAGTTTGGTGAGGTCTTTGGAAGGATTGAATTCTTCTTCCCATACCACATTATCCATGTTTGTCTGTGCAGGTAAAAGGAAAGATTGATCAAGTCTTCTCTTTTTCCTTAGTCTTTTTACTACATCCCTATGCTTAGGGCTGTAAAAGACATCTAAAGGTGGTATTTCTTCTATATGCTAAATAATTTCATCTGATGGATCCTTAGGAATTATCTCTACATCTTTACTTATGGGTAGGTCGATGGTTCCTTTAGGTGGAACCATATTTGTTATTGTCCTGTGACCAATTATCACTTGAGGCATACTGAAACCCTGTGAATTCTCAAGATTGCTTATAATGGAATCGAATTGTTGCCATTCTTTAAGGAGCTTGGGATCAATCTGACTATCTATATCCATGTGTTCATTGCCTTTTCCCTGTCCTTTCTCCCGTTATTTCTCCTCTTCTTTCTCCAGTGGAAGCATTTTTTCATTCTTAGGAATTTTTTCCACGACAAGGGATTTGTCACTAGTTTGTTGTTCAGGATCACTTGACTGGATTGCTGGGGTGGTGGCTAATAAGTTTAGAGGCAGAGTTTGCAACCTCTGTTCTCTAAGCCTATTTAACACTTCCATCCCCTCATCTTCATAATTGATCCTGGCCAATGTTTTCACCTAAAATAATGATTCTGCTGAGGAAAACAGGTCATCAAATTCATCCTTTTGATAATCAAACTTTGTAAGTTTGGCTTGTTCAAGAACATTATAGGCAACCTTTCTTGGATCATATTGTTTTTTGGGAATTGTTGCAAGATTGAGCATTTTTATTTTTTCTACTTCCTTTTCTACATATTTGTACTCATGGAGAGTGTAAACACCGCATCTTAAAGGAAATGTAGGCCATACCTATTTCTTAAAATTTCTAAGGGTTTTGGATGTCCCTTCTGTTGTTATTTGATAGGCCAAATCCCGAGCTAATAGCTTATCTGGCACATATAGGGGAAGAACATGGGGTCTTGTAAGGCTAGCAAAAAGCCTTATATAAGTGAACTTGTCTTCTCCGAACCAGTTAGCTACTGCAGTCAAGTCGATACCTGCTTCCTTGGAAATCCTAGGGGCAGGCTTATCAAAAATAGCATAATAGATAGGCAACATAAAACCATTACAAATTTTGTAGAAATGACCTTTGTAGTGAGCTTTTCATACATCTGATGATAAATATGGATTGGCTTAGGGTAGTGGGGAGTCCATCTCCATCCGAGTACTGGATATTCAGAGTTAAAATAAAGAGTATCCATAATATAAGCACTATAATAAAAAAGGGGAATGGTCCTGGTAGTTATGTGTGAATTTGATCTGAATTCAAGAATTGTTGTTGCTAATTTGTCAGAGAAAATGTTTTCCCAATCCATCACATAACTATTGATTGTTGCTTCCATTAGAGGGACCATTTCAATGGTGAATTTAGCAGATTCATGTATTCCCCACATTCTACATATCATAGCCCCCACATAACAGTAAGGAGAAGCCAATGAGTCCACAAAGTACTTACCTGATGGTTCATGTTTGTGCTCCTCGGGATTATGTCTCCACTGCTTAACAGGGGAAAATTTTGTCTCGTTTTCATTTACAAATTTTTCCAGGAGGGCTTTGTTGTACCACTTTTCAGGCTCAGTTAAGTGATACATTTTCCTTAGATCATCGAGCTGAAACGAGCCGAATATCCTCCCGTCCATTGTACAAAATGTCATGTTCGAGATTGGAATTTCCTCTCCCACCCATCTCACTATGTCAGTATATAGGAGGATTTTTCTCGTGCTGCTATTCTGTGAAAATATGAACAAGCTAAATCTTTGAGGGATTCTTCTGATTTGTTGGTTGAGTCCGCTATGGCTTCTTCTGTTATTTCCTCGGGCTCCTCTACTTCAATTAAATTGTAAATGCTCTCCCAACTAGTATTTCCAAGGCCGAGGCACATAGTGTCTGAAATTAACCCTTTGTTGCTTGGTCTGAGATCCTTGGCTGGTTGCACTGCTGCTGTAGGAACTGTTGCTGTAGATTTCTTTGATTTCTTTCCCATTTGTTTCAAATTTCTTATTTCGGTGGAGTTCTACACAAGCGATGGGAAAAACTATGATACAAAGAAATGTTGTTATATACCAATATGAAAATGAAAAATAGTTACATCGATCAACAGGTGATAATGGATTATAATAAGGTCGACGCGGATAAAATCTAATGAAAATATCTACCCTTAATTGCGTCATTTATTAGTTGCTTAACGTGTCAATCGTGGTAAAGGAGGTTTTAAATGTCCATCATGTCATTTATATGTCAAATGATTCATTCAAGCATGGCTTAGATTTCTTTGATGGATAATTAGAAGTAAATCGCAAATCGATGATCAATAACATGAAGGGAAAGGCTTTAATATTAGTCTTAAACATCCTCTGATTACCCAAAGTTGATATAATGCATGCAAACCTTTTAAATATGTTTTCGAAATATGCACCTCAACAATGCGTCACAATCGGGGAATGGATTCAGGTCTTACTACTGTGTAAATGTGATTTCACCGATCGTCGATTGCGATATGCCTTATCGCATCGGAGGATTCAAGTGTGCCTTTAATCATGTGTTTACTTGTTATTGCCGATTGTCGATGGCGATATACTTTATCGCATCAGAGAATTTAGGAGGCTCTATTACATTGCTGCTTTGGCATTTACCTTTTCTGATATCCGATTGCGATATGTTTTTTGGATTAGAATGAATGAATGTGTCTTTATATGTTTCCTTTGTTGTTACAATATGCAATATTCTGATCGCTTTATTGCAATAATGAAGAATTTTAATAATTTCTTAAAGACCCACTTTATTCCTATCCAAAAGGCTTTTAAAATAGTTCATTTACCTTAAGTCTTTTGATAAGGGTTTTTCTTATGATGGGTTAATACCAATTTATTTACACATCTAAGTTTATTTTAAGAGGGACCCATTTCATATTATGCTTTTGTATAAAAATTTTATGAAATGGGGGTTTTTTTATAGCACAACAATTGGCGATTCACTGGGAGAAATCGTTATATCTGAGAAATTAATTGAAATACTTAAAATTTCTTAATCTGGAAATATTACCTGATAGAGAAAATCTAATATAACTAGGTAATCATAAATTCTGAACATAATGATAACTATTTTTGCTATTTCCTTATATTCTTAGAATTAAATAGATTATAATGCTTTAAGTAAACCTTAATTGGTTGATAATGATGAAACAAAAGACATTTCCAACTTAGCTTTTATAACAACTCATTTGTCATAGGTAGAGCCTCTGCTGCCAACAAACGTCTATAGTCTTGATAGGGTTACCTTTTAGCCATTTGATCATTCATTATTCCATCCATTTCAGAGTATAATTAAAAGGAATGAATCTAAAAGATACGTTTTCATATTTTTGTATCACTTTTTCCTTTTTTCCTTATTTTGTAAGATAAAAAGCCATTGTCCTGGTTGGGTGGCCAGCTGTTCACAATGTCATTCACTGGTTGTAATTTAATTGAACAAGTTGGCTCGTGATGAGACCCCTTGTCTTATAATTATAAGCCATTACCCTATTTTGGTATGCAGTGTTGGTAATGTCAGTTGAACTATTCCCCTATGGTCATGATAATTAGGCTTGTAATAAGACATATTATCATTTATATCTAGTATATTTTAGAATTACACACTAAGTAATTATAAACTTTGATGGATGGGATGAACAATTTTCTCCTTAAGAGAATATCGGTGACAGAGACAGAGTTTGAAGATACTAAGATTGAATCAGTATATGTTTTGTATTGATAACCTTTTTCAGGCTACTAACACTTTAAAATGATTTATAATGTTTCTAAGTTTTGAGAAGATTTCACAAAAATAAAATGGGGTTTTTAGAATCTAAATATACCTAATTTCCTAGAAATTTCATTTTCCTTTCAGGCTTCCATTTCTTAAAAGTAAATATCAAAACTATTTTCCATTGAGTAACTTTTTCAATATAGTAATGACCAATAGGAGGCTTTTTACAACTTTATTTTCTTAGGATTTTAGACAAAATAAGTTATTCACACAAATTCTGTTGAAAATTGAATATTTACAAAGGGAGAAGGGGTTACCTCCTCAATTGAAGAATTCTTTCAAGATGAGGTTGTTAATAGGAAGACAATCTTTCTTTCCTAATATATTTTGCAATATTAATGTAGAAGGGCCTATCTTCTCACTGATTTAAAATGGTCCAAGCCACATTTTCTGGAACTTAGTGTGTTTTCTGTTATCCCTATGGGCTTTGTCCCACTTTAAAACTAGATCACCAACTTGTAAAAGTTTTGAACCAATTGAAGTTGTATCGAAAGATGACTTAATAATATGTTGATGTTTTGCATGTATGATTCGGGCCCTTTGTCTTTCTTCTTCTAGTTTCAAGATTTGATCGTGTTTAAGTTGAATAGAAGATGAGGGATTCTCTTCAATAAACTGCACTAAAGCTAGTGATGGAAGTACTAAGTTTGCTAGTATGACAACTTCCTTTCCATATACTAGATTAAATGGAGAACTGCCTATGGAGGCCTTCTATATTATTCAGTCAGCCCATAGTGCAAATATCAAAGATTTATGCTAGTTTTTATGATTCTACTTGATAGTTCTCTTAATGATTTTGATTAGATTTTTATTGGTAGATTCTGCTAAACCATTACCCTGAGGGTAGTAGTTCACAGAATACTTCAATTTAAACCCCCTTTTAATAGCAATGTCAAATATAGAATTTCCAGAGAAGTAAGATGCGTTATAAAAAATAAGAGCATTTGGGACACCAAACCTGGTAATAATGAATTGATCTATGAATTCAATAATTGCTTCAGCATTTGTTATCTTCAAAGGAATTACTTCAACCCACTTAGTGAATTAATAAATAGCTGTAAGGATATACCTATGATGTTTGGTTGAATGTGGAGTGACTTCTCCAATGATGTCCAATCCCCATTGTTCAAAAGGTTGTTCAATGTTCACTGGTTGTAAAGGGAAAGTTGGCTTCCTTTGTCTTCCACTAGTGATTTGAGAACTTTGGCATTTCCTTACATATTCATGAGTATCTCTAAATAAGGTGGGCCAGTAATATCCAACATGAATGATTTTGTGAGCTTTTGTATTAGCTCCAAAATGTCCTCCTGCTGGTCCGTCATGTAGCTCCTACAAGACCTTTTGCGCTTCAAGTATTTTTAAGCATCTTAACAAAATCAAATCATAATTTCATCTAAATAAGACATCATCTATAATTATGAAGTTCTTTACTTTCAATCTTATGGAACGTTTGCTTCTATAGGAAATATTAGAAGGAGCATATCCATTTTTCAAACAGAAAATTAGATCTGTGTATTGAGATTCAGGACCGATGATACTTATCTGATTGATTTCTTCAGTGTCTTTTGTACCTTTAGGTTCTTGAATATTGGATGCCCCTGCTAACAACCTGCAAAAACCTTAGCCTTTGACAATCTTTGCTGGTTTGGTTTCCAAGTCATATTCTTCTAATGTTGTGACTCAATTTGCTCTCTTTTCTCCTAATTCCCTTTGAACTAGTAATTGTCTTACTGTCGAAAAACGGACTATAACTTTTGTGTGAGCTTTTAAGAGAAAGGGTCTATAGTGTTTAATGGCTTTGTAGACAATAAAGGCTTGTTTTTCAACTTTTGAGTAATTAAGTTCAGCACCTTGAAGGTTTGAGCTATAAACTGAGATTGGTGCTTCCAAGTTTTGATTGTTAATTTGTGTCAGCACTGCTGCATAAGATGAATAAAATGCAAGGGTATATAGCATGAAATGATTTGAAAAATTAGGAGTGCTTAAATCAGGGGAATTTATGATTGATTGTTTGATGGAATCAAATGCCTCTTTTTCTGCACGACCCCATTTAAACACCGAATTTTTCTTGATCATTGTTTGTAATGGCAAAACAATTTGGGAAAAATCTGGAACAAATATTTTTACAAAGTTAATTTGACCTAAAAATGACTGCATGGATTTTTTATTTTGAGGGAATGGAATATCAGAAATCTCTTTCATTCTATCTGGATCAATATAAATACCATCCTTTGAAATAATGAAGCCCAAGAGCTTACCTTGATTAAGAGAAAAATAAGACTTCTTTGGATTGAGTGAGATACCATACCTTCTGCATTGTTCAAAGATTTTTTTTTTTTTCAGATCGTGTAAATGATTTGATATTTTCCTGGAAAATATAGTAATATCATCTAAATAGAAAACTACATATTTATTGATCAATCCTTTTAGTGCTATGTGTTATCACTCAGGTTTTCCCTAGGCTCCTAATAGGGATACGGCCGAGGTAACCACAAACCAATCTTCTGATTGCAGGTTCTATCCCACCTGCAATCAGAGAGGGCTCTCTCCTTTTGATTCAACCTTAGTTGATGATTTTAGGCTAGCTTTTTGACTTCAAGGGAATGTTGGTTGTGATTGGAAGGAAGGTAGGATTCTCGAACAAAGAGACAAGGTAAGGTGTGATAAGTTTCGAACCATTGGGCATGGAGTCACAGATTGAGGCTTGCGAGCATTTTCTTGGTCACAAGGGGATACGGAGCAAGATAGCCACAGAGGATACAATTTTCTGTCTGCTGAAAGTACAGAGTGGACATCAGGGATGAAAGGCAAAGGCGAATCATTTCATCATGCTGAAAAAGAGGAGAAATGGATGAATGGGATCGAGGAGCAGTTAAGAATTCCTAAGACATGCACTCATATGTGAAAGAAACAACGTAAACCAGATCATTTAAGAATACAAGCTCATAACTATTTCTGAAGAAAACATTGAAAAACGCAGAAATTGAACTTAAGGTGTAATGAAACAAATCTTAAGCTGTTCTTTTTTTCTGCAATTTAGAAAGGCGGAAAGGTAGTAAAAAACATGAAATTTAATAGAGGAGAGGAACACTTATTGGATCATGTAGAAGCACATGAATTCCGTGATCATTCCTTGGCTAAGAGAAAACATCAAGTAGTTTTGCAATCCATGCTTTCAGCAATCTTTGATTATGAAAATTATGACAGTTACAGTGCGAGTCTCTGTTCGGAGAAAATGCTAAAAAGAAGACTGACCAACAACTACTACCAACCAACCAACCCCTCACAACATTGCTCAGGGTGGTATTTATAAGCAAAATATCGGAAAGACATCATTACAAGTGACCTCGACAGGTCTGCTTAGAGAACTCTTCAAAATTCTAAGTGTTGCTGGAATTAAATGCAAGTAAATCTTTTTGGCTGCGCTGGGGGTAGCTGGATCGGAACAGGTGATGAGGTAGCCCTTGGGGGCCAGATGCGGTGCTGCTGGAATGATTGTGCAATAATTATGATTTGAGAGCTTTGCGGTTTCGCCCTCTTTCTATGAATCTGCTGGAAGATATTAAATTTTCTCCTGCTTCAGGCTGCTGCTCAAGATATTCACTGATACTCTTTGCCGCTACATTGATGGCTTCCGCCGTTGACTGATACTCTTTGACACGCTTCATGCCTGATGATTTGATCTGATACACTTTAAACTCTGTGATTGATCTACTGTTGTCTTTAAACCGGATCATTTAGGCACGATCGGGCGATTTTCGGGATCTTTCGGCACGCAATGGGCTAAGAAATCAGAAGATTCCCCGAAGATTTCTCGAAATGTCCTATTTCCCGTAGTGATGCATGGTTAGTTCTTCGCGCTAATCACGCATCGAAAACTGCCTCTACTTCTTGTTTTGGAGATCCGAAGTGTGATTTTTCTTCTTGCGCAAAGTTTCGGCTTTCTGGATGCTGACGTTGGCTGTACGGCGGATGACGTCAGCTGTGGTGGGTCCCTGGTATAGAGCGACGTGGTGAGGTGTCGATACTAGAGGTAATGCGATGAAGAAACTCCGATGCGATCGCAATATCGCATCGGTGGGGAACGGAGGGCGCTTGAGTTGGACACTCAGCGCTTGCGACCGCCGACCACCGATATCGCAATATCGCGTCGGGCAGAGATGGATGGGTGATGACCTGCATGGAGAGGAAAGTGCGATGTTGCGATGCGATCTGGCTTTAAGGTTCTACAGAGTGTAAGTTTTGGGGGGGGAAAGAGCAAGTAAGTGGGTGTGACGGGCATTTGAGGTTTCGGAAGGGGTCCGATTACCTCAGAGGGATTTTATACTTTGGAAGGAGTCCATTGTATCTGGGAGGTGGTTTTGGAGGTCAAGGGTTCTTGCTAAGTTTCAAATAAACTGAGTAATTCCCAGGAGTACTTATGGTTATTTTTCAACCAGGGGGAGGGATATTACGTAGGGGGATTTCACTTAATATTAATAAGGGGATGGGAAGAATAGGGAGTTAAATAATAATGTTAGTGGTTAATATGGAGATGGTAAGAAAGCGCTAAGTTTAGGAGAGCTTAGGCTGTTACAAGGGGGGTAGGACCATACTTAAGAGAAAATATGGAACAACTTTGAGTAAAGCAGATCTTTATTCAAGCCAGTTTTATGAAGATGATGGAACTTAAGAGGTGTCAAGCAGATCTTGACCTCTTTTGGGGAAGTTAGTTAATGATTGGGGAAAACAGAGAAGGGGAGTCAGTTATACCTCTTTTGAGCTTCTTGCATACAAATCATTGCTGATTGTGTCCTGAATGATATGCCACCTGAAAACCTGGAACTGGTCAGCAATTTAGGATTCAACAACCTCAGAACTACCTACCCAGCCTACTTACCTAGCATTTTTTCTTCTTTTGTTTGCAGGTGCACTTAGACTTGCAAACCCGTCATTCATTTTTCGTTTGATGTTTTCCTATCTAAATACTACCCTTATTTCTTCTAGAGCCTATATTAAGCTGTTGGGATCCTCTGCTTCTCTACCTATCTAAGAATCTACCAAGATTAAATTGTTTGGACAGATTTACAATCTCTATATTTTACAACAGGAAATTTAAACCTAGGGAGACCAAGATTAAACTGTTTGGACCTCCCTTTAACTAAAAAATGGTGATACCGGCATAACTTTACAAAATTTGAAGGCAATTGAATGAACTTGAAGTAGCCTTCTTCACTTGGAGACTGTTTAAGCAAATATGGAGCATTGCAGCAAGCAAAGTACGACATATTTGTCCTGTGAAATGCCAATCATGAAAAATGAATAACCTGCTGCAGCAGGAAGCTAACACTATGTCCATCACTCTTTGGATTGTAGCTCGAGCACTGATTAATCCAAAAGGCAGTTTTTGGTAGGCATAAGTTCCCCACTTGGTTCTAAAAGTAGTCTTAAGTCTATCATCAGGGTGAACCAAGATTTGATTATACCCTGAAAAACCAACTAAGAAGGAAATTAACTCAGAACTAGCTACTCAATGGAGTGTCTACTCCATGGTAGGTAAAGGGAAGTTACCTTTTTGGCTTGCTTAGTTAAGATTTCTGAAATCGATACAAATCCTAATGTCGCCATTTTTCTTCCTTACTAGCACCATATTGGACACCCAGTTTGAATGTCTAACAGGAAAAATTATCTTAGCTTTCAAGAGTTTGTTTAGTTCATCTTTTATGTGACTCTCTAAGTTAGAATGAATATTCCTTAACTTCTGTTCTACTGGTTTTCATTTAGAAAGCATTGGAATTGTATGATGTATGATAAATGTATCGTATGTTTTCAAATCATCGTATTTCTAAGCAAAGACATTTTTATATTTATGCAACAATATAATGAATGCATTTCTTTCTTCTGAAGAAAGTCCTAATCCCAAATTGATGTTTTGAGGATTATCCTTAGTACCAAGGTTTATCAACTCAAATCTCAAAGTAGAACTTTGGAGCTTTGAATTAGTCACCTGTTTAAACCTGTCTCTGATGTCATAAAGATCTTCAAGCTTAACCATTGGTTTAGGTATTGAGTTTTCTTCAAGCTTTTCCTTCATTTGAAGGTCATGGTCACTTTCATCAATAATTTGATCATCATAGGACTTGTCAAAAGTTAAGAAATTTAAAATGTCTTCATCGTGATTGAACACTCGCCAATTAGTGATATTATCAGGAGTTGATGGTCTAAAAATTAACTTTACTGAGAATCTGTCTGAGTTATAATATTTAGATGGAAGGAGCTTGGAGGCAACATCAGCTAGTAAATCTGATGCTACATTCTGGGACCTAGGGATGGGAGAAATATTGAATGCTAAAAATTTAAATATAAGGTCCTGTACCAAAGACTGATGGTGTTTAAGGTGAATAGAAAGGCAATGAATAGTATTTCTGACTTGTTTTATAACAATTTCCAAATCACTAAAAAATTTCAAATATTGAACTTTAAGACCAATTGCTTTGTAGACTCCTTGAATTAAGCCCTCATATTGAGCTGTATTATTTGTGCATTCAAATTCTGACCTGCATGATATCATGGTCTTTTCTCCCTCAAGACTAACTAAAATACAACTTGCTCCTGCAACTTCACTAGATTTAGACCCATTAAAATATAATGACCAAAAAAAAGTTTTATCTACAGTTTTATTTACAATTTTCTCAGTGATTTTAACACATCTTGATGTATCTGTTTGTGAAATTTTTTTGATTTGAGATGTGAAATTATTAACTGAGAAAGGTGATGGTTGAGCTGTGAAATTTCCAAAGAATGATTCAAATGAATAATTCCCCAAAATATTGTTATTGAATGCTATTGGTTGATTTTCTTGTTCGAATTCAGCAATAGTATGGGTCATGTGCTTCTCCCGATCAATCTTGATCTAATTTTGCTTTCCTTCATAAGGGAGCCACATATGAGACCAATTGGTGGAAATATAACTATGGAGTTTCTCATACCAGTCTCTACTCAAAATCGAACCATAGAATTCAGTTATATCAGTGATTAAAATATCAATTCTTTGAACCAATCTTGGATCAACTGATAACCTATATTAACTGAGTTGATTTCTCCTAAAACCTGGACCTTAGTTCTATCTAACTGGACGATATGAATTGCAGACTTTTGGGGTTCAATGTTCAGTTTGGAACAAACTGAAGCTAGCATTATATTAGAGGAAGCCCTTGAGTCGATCAAACAATTGTTTGGATTTTTGTTATAGTTTTCGTAGGTTAAGAGGAACGGAGGGGTATGGGAATTTGATCTATCTCCGATTGAAACAACATTAGTAGCTTCTACTCTACCAAGAGGAGGTTTACCCACTTCATTAATAGCTTTGGACAATATGACATTTGGGAGAGGAGAAGACAGTACAACATTTGACTCCTTAAGAAGTATTTTTTGTTGATGTTTGAGCTTACTAAGCTCAAACATAGTGATATTTTCCTTTGTTTTCTTCATGTCTTCAATAATATTGTAGTCCATAGAATCTGTAACTACTAATGTCCTAAATGTTGGAGGTGGATTTGAAGCTAATGGCTGATTCTGGGAAGGTATCGCTGTAGATTTCTTTGTGGGAACTTTTTCTTTGGTAGCAGTAGTACCTGCATTGCTTTTATTTTGAGTCATTTGAACAGGTTAGGAGTACCCTTACTCCTGGTAGTTACAGGGATGGCTTCTTGTTCATTTTTTGTATCAAAACTAGGAAAAATAAAGTCCCACATCCCATGACATTCTACAATGTCTTCTTCTTCTAGTTCTTCAAATGATAAGACTATTTCTTCCTTTTCATACTCTTCGGGATCTGAATCTGCATTGGCTATGGCATTTGGTGGTTTTGATTCAGGTTTTTTGAAGTTTCTAAATGGCCTTTTTGTTGAAGTCTCAGCTACTTGTTTTTTTATTTCTATCATTTCGTTCGACATAGTCTTAAGAACTTTTTGGAGACCTTCCATATCATATGGGTCTTTAGGCATTTTCTTCTTTGAATCATCCTTGAAAGAAACTTTTTTGGATTTTCTATCTTTAAGAGCAGCTCTCTTTTCTCATGCAATAGTGTGTTTCTCTACACCAAGTGCCTCTTTCATGTTTTCAACTAGAGTTGGTTTTGCACCTCTATCTACAAAAATAGCTATATTCGAAGGTAATGTTGTTATATACCATTTGCTTCTGATTTTCTCACTTGGTATAAAGGTAGTTGGAATCTTATTTAAGATTTTATTAAACCATGAATTGAACTCAATTATAGGTTCTTTAGATTCTATCCTAAGATTCGAGAGATCATTGATTAACATTGCTAGAGATCTGTCATTGCCATATTTGGTTAGGAACTATTCTTCAAAAGTGTTCCAGCTTGTAATGGATCTTGAGGGCAAGGAAAAATACCAAGACCCAACTGATCCTTGTAAGGTATAAAGGAAAAGCCTAACAACAACATCTTCCTCTGTTACTCCTTTTAAGTTAACTGCCAACATGAAGTCGTTAATATGTTCATTGGCTTGTATCCCTGCATTTGGATTAAATTTCGGAAACCATTTTTCAGGGTGTGCTGGCAATGGATGTAATGGTGCAGGCACCGTGACCGCACCAGGATTATTCCATGGATTCTGAGCCATTGTAGAAGTAATACTAGATGATATTGCTGATGAAGTTCCAGATGTTTGCGAAGGAGATGATATTGAAGTTTGAGGTGGTTGAGATGTTGAGGTTCTTGATCCCTATGGAACAACAATGTGTAATGGAGGAGTGGATGGCTCACTTTGCACTAGAGAAGATGAAATGGATGATGATGAGATAGTCTCACTATTAGATCCTTCAGTTGTTTTTCTTTCCCTTTTCCTTTTAGGTAAGGGCAACTCAGTATGTTCAATACCAGGCTTTCCACTTTGAAGTCTGGTGAGATGGTGAGGTGGAATGAATTATGAAGTCTCAGTGCCTTGTGATATCTTAGATTTCTATGGGGATATTGAAAATATTTGAAGTTTATGGATGAGAGACTGTACTTCAGGATACTCTAGCATTAATCATTCTGGGATATGTGGGGGTTGAGCAGTGGTAGTTGACTCCTCTTCTTCTCATTTGAAGACTGGAGTTCCAGCATGCACATAAGAGGTCGGAGGTGAGGTGGAGGGATATTTACTCTTAGAATGGGTTGTAGGTTTGGGTTCACTCACCATTCACAGTTCATGCCCTCCTTCTAGTGCCAAAAATGTTGATGCCTCGAAATCGCTGCATCAACATCGGGAAAAACCACCCTGTCCGGACCTTAAAGGCAGCTCATTCTTCGTTTGGTGTGGTGGCTCTGACTAGATATAATGGTACCAGTTTTCCAATGGTTTGTAAATACGATGGATAACTTGTTGGTTTTCTATTATCTAATGATAATGATGGATGATTTATTCTAAAATGCAAAATTATAAACAACTAATCTATCCCAGGAGATTTCCACTTTAGTGTAACTTTTGATGATCTTTATCTACAAATAGGCATATAGATGACTCCATTGATAAAAAAAGACATTCACTCATATGATAATTACTTTGTTCAATTAGATGAACAAAGTAATCATTAAAAAATTATTACATTACTTTTCATATATCATTGAAATAAATATGATTGAAAGAATAATACTCCTTAAACATTCAATAGTAATAAGTATAAAGATTGTTGTTAAAACACATACATATATTCAATGATAGCAAGATTAAATAAATGTCGATTCATATAAAAGAATGGAGAAAAGACATAGATAATAGTACCATATGTAATTTTGATCCCTCCCGATATCAACCGCATTCAGATTCCACCTTAGAACTTACAAATACTCTCACAAAAAGAAATAGTGCATATCTCATCAAATTATTCTTCATTAAAATTCAGAATATAGGCCCAGTATTCATAAAAAAATATATTAGAAGCACAATAGTGTGAATTCCCGATCCAAGTTTTATACAAAAATTGAGGAACCTTTCTAAAGACATGAAAGGGTATATAAATACTATCTAAGCTAACTGACTATGAAATAAAAATGCTATTAGGTGGTATAAACAAATCATGAAGATCTCCTTGAAATAGGCTTTCTTGCAGTAGGTAGAATGATTCACTGTTTCGGTCGATCATCCTTTGGCTTGAGCTGGCAGATAGCAAGCATTGATTGCAATTCTAGAGGGTGACTCAGATGAGAATGTAGTTGGGCTGAATATGTAGCATCATGAATTTTAGGAATCATGTAACCGATTACATCGATTAAACATTTGAGTGCTGCCCTTTGACTGTATATTTTAACTAGGAAGAACCAAAACGTCTCCCAATTTAAACTTTGGATGCCTGCAATTAATCGCTCCTTCTTCTCCAATTCTTGTTTACATGTCTGTTCCAATGTCTTAGCTGATGGTAGTTTTCCTGGAGTGCACTGTGAAATTAGATTAGACAGATAAAGAGTATCATTAATTAACTCAATTAAATTACTAGTTGACGATCCACATCTTCAAGTTTCCCTTTCTACCTTCATTAATTGTGATTGTCATTCTAGGAAAAGAATTTCCTTGTGTGATTCTAGAATTTTAGGCAGATTTGCGGCTTGCCCTTCACTGGTATCTTGCCAAGCAAGAAATTTGGTTAAAGTCTCATTGGCCCGTTCCAAATTCTACCTGGTGTCAACTGATTTGTCAATGAGTGATGAAGTAATCTCATAGAGGGGATCAGCAAGGGAAATATTATGACATAGTAAATTTAATTGCTTAATCAATGCTTTATTGATCTGAAGAGCCTCAGACCTGAACTCTACTGGTTGAGGAAAACTCTTGAACTTTTCTATCCGTTGTGATAGTCGAGCGATTTGCTCATATTTTGTTTTACCCATTTGTTGATTCATTTTCTTAAACTGGGCTAGTGTTGTGGATACTTCTTTTTGTTTCTGTACTGTGCTTTGGTCTATCCTCTACTTCTCCTTGAGTAATTGCTCGTTTAGTCTGTTTTTTACTTGCTATTATGCTAGTAAACGGGAAGAAAGATCAAGTCTTCTCTTTTTCCTTTGTCTTTTTACTATAGCCCTATGCTTAGGGCTGTAAAAGACTTCTAAAGGTGGTATTTCTTCTATATGAAAAACAATTTCATCCACTAGATCCTTAGGAATTATCTCTACATCTTTTCTTATGGGTAGGCCGTTGGTTCCTTCAGTTGGAACCATATTTGTTGTTGTCTTGTGACCAATTGTCGCTTGAGGCATACTAAAACCCTGTGAATTCTCAGGATTGCTTATAATGGAATCGAACTGTTGTCATTCTTTAAGGATCTTGGGATCAATCTGAGTATCTATATCCATGTGTTCGCTACCCTTTCCCTGCCCTTTCTCCTATTCTTTCTCCTATGCTTTCTCCTGTGCACGCATTTTTTCTTTCTCAGTAATTTTTTCCATAGTAGGGGATTTGTCACCAGTTTGCTGTTTAGTTTCACTTGACTAGATTGTTGGGGTGGTGGCTAATAGGTCTAGAGGTAGAGTTGGCAACCTCTATTCTCTGAGACTATTGAATGCTTCCAGCCCCTCATCTTGA
Source organism: Pinus taeda (assembly GCA_000404065.3). Classification (NCBI taxonomy): domain Eukaryota; kingdom Viridiplantae; phylum Streptophyta; class Pinopsida; order Pinales; family Pinaceae; genus Pinus; species Pinus taeda. The sequence continues at coordinate 187,953 of APFE030319943.1, forward strand.
TACTTGATCCTGGCCAATGTTTTCACCTGAAATAATGATTCTGCTGAGGAAAACAGGTCATCCAAGTCATCCTTTTGATGATTAAACTTTGTAGGTTTGGCTTGTTCAAGAACATTATAGGCAGATTTTCTTGAATCATATTGTTTGTTGGGAATTGTTGCAAGTTTGAGCATTTGTATTTTTTCTACTTCCTTTTCTGCATGTTTGTAATCATGGAGAGTGTAAATATCGCATCTTAAAGGAAATTTAGGCCATACCTATTTCTTAGAATTTCTAAGGGTTTTTGATGTCCCTTTTGTTGTTATTGGATAGCCTAGTTCTCGAGCTAACAACTTATCCGGCACATATAGGGGTAGAACATGGGGTTTTTTAAGGCTAACAAAAAGACTTATATAAGTCAACTTGTCTTCTTCAAACCAATTGCCTACTACAGTCCAGTCGATCCCTGCTTCCTCGGAAATCCTAGGCGCAGGTTTATCAAAAATAGCATAATAGATAGGCAACATAAAACCATTACAGATTTTCTACAAATGATCTTCGTAGTGATATTTCAATAACATCTGATGATAAATATGGATTGGCTTAGGGTCCTGGGGAGTCCATCTCCATCCGAGTATCAGATATTTAGAGTTTAAATAGAGAGGATCCATAATATAAGCACCATAATGAAAAGGGGGAATGATCCTGGTAGTTTTGTGTGTATTTGATCTAAATTCAAGAATTGTTGTTGCTAATTTGTCGAACAAAATGTTTTCCCAATCCATCACATAACTATTGACTGCTGCCTCTATTCGAGGGACCATTTCAATGGTGAATTTAGTAGAGTCATGTATTCCCCACATTCTACATATCATAGTCATGGCATAATAGTAAGGATAAGCCAATGAATCCACAGTGTACTTACCTGATGATTCGTGTTTGTGCTTCTTGGGATTATGTCTCCACTGCTTAATCGGGGTTGATTCTGTCTCGTTTTCATTTGCAAATTTTTCCAGGAAGGCTTTGTTGTATTGCTTTTCAGGCTCATCCAGGTGATACATTCTCCTTACGTCATCAAGTTGAAATGAGCCGAATATCCTCCCGTCCATTGTAGAAAATGTCCTGTTCGAGACTGGAATTTCCTCTACCACCCATCTCACTATGTCAGTATATGGGCGGGTTTTTTCTCATGCTACTATTCTATGGAAATATGAACAAGCTAAATCTTTTAGGGATGCTTTTGATTTGTTGGTTGAGTCAGTTGTGGCTTCTTCTGATATTTCCTTAGGCTCCTCTACTTCAATTAAATTGTAAATGGTCTCCCAACTAGTATTTCTAAGGCCGAGGCATGTAGTGTCTGAAATTAACCCTTTTCTGCTTGGTAAGGGATCCTTGGCAGGCTACAGTGCTGCTGTAGGAACTGCTGTTGCAGATTTCTTTGATTTCTTTCCCATTTGTTTCAAATTTCTTATTCTAGTAGAGTTCTACACAAGCGATGGGAAAAACAGTGATACAGAGAAATGTTGTTATAGACCAATATGAAAATGAAAAAGAGTTACGTCGATCAAGAGGTGATAATGGATTATAATAAGATTGTCGTGAATAAAATATAATGAAAAGATCTACCCTTAACTGCTTCATTGATTAGCCGCTTAACCTATCAATCATGGTAAAGGATGTTTTAAATGTCCATCATGCCGTTTATATGCCGAATGATTCATTCAAGTATGGCTTAGATTTATTTGATGGATAATCAAAAGTAAATCGCAAATTGGCAATCGGTAATGTGAAGGGAAAGGCTTTAATATTAGTCTTAAACATCCTCCGATCACTGAAAGTTGATATAATGCATGCAAACCTTTTAAATACATTTTCGAAATATGTGCCTCATCAATGCATTGCAATTAGGAAATGGATTCGGGTCTTATTACTATGTAAATGTGATTTCGCCGATCTCCGATTGCGAAATGCCTTATCGCATCAGAGGATTCAAGTGTGCCTTTAATCATGTGTTGACTTGTTATTTCCGATTGCCAATGGTAATATGCTTTATCGCATCGGAGAATTTAGGAGGCTCTATTACATCGCTGCTTTGGCATTTACCTTTTTCGATATATGATTGCGATATGATTTTTGGATCGAAGTGAATGAATGTGTCTTTATATGTTTCCTTTGTTGTTGTGATATGTGATCTTCTGATCACTTTATCGCAATAATGAAGAATATTTATAATTTCTTAAAGACCCACTTTATTCCTATCCAAAAGGCTTTTAAAATAGTTCATTTAACTTAAGTCTTTTGATAAGGGTTTTTCTTATGATGGGTTAATACCAATTTATTTACACATCTATGTTTATTTTAAAAGGGACTCGTTTCATATTATGATTTTGTGTAAAAAATTTATGAAATGGGGGGTTGTTGTATAGCACAATAGGTAGATGAAGCTTTACCTGTTTGTAAAGTCTCTCAAGATTATGATAATTGGTTATTGGATTTTGGTGCTTCTCATCGCATGAGTCCACACAGAAATTAGTTCACATCATATGAAGTTGTGAATGATAGTTTTGTGTTTATGGGTAATAATGTATCTTGTCAGACTATTGGGATGGGAAATCAAAATCAAAATTATGATAATACAGTTATAACATTATCTGATGTTAGACATGTACTTGAATTGAGAAGAAAAATTATTTCTTTGGGAGTGTTGGACTTTGATGGTTACATATTTATAGGTCAGAATGGAGTGATGAAAGTCTCAAAAGGTGCCCTGGTTGTTATGAAGGAAGAAAATATCAGAAATATTTACAAAGTCAAAGGAAGTACTCAAGTCATTGAGGAAGCAACTGTATCAGAGAAGGTAGAAGAAGGTACTCGCCTATGGAATCAATGGTTAGGTCACATGAGAGAGAAGGGTCTTTGTAGGTCTTAACCCCACACATAAATTACCTGCATACAAATTCTAAAACATATAAAATAAACAATGTGAGAGTAGAACGCATAAAACAAATATACATAGAGATTTTCCCCTGGATCCCAAAATTGGGACTACCAGCTTGATTTTTCATTATGTTCCTTTCATTGTTACAATACATATTTATACATGATGAAGCATCCAATACCATGGACTGAAAACCATCGCATCCAATACCATGAACCAAAACCCATCACATCCAATACCATGGACCGAAAACCATCGTGTCCAAAAAACATGTGCTAAAATCATGCAGAAAACCATAGGTGGGTCCGCCCAACCTAACATAGGGTCCAAAACTAAAATTTTCCATGGCGCTACCCCAGACCCCATAAAGTGGGGTTATGGGTGCCCTTCAAACCCCCTATTGACTATGTGGAAATAATATAACACAACCCAACATTTCTCCCACTTGTTGTTTTCTTTCCAGAGGGGGCCACAAGAGAGCTTAGTCATTTTCCCAGCCCTGAAATGCCCATTGTCTCTCTACACCAAGAGAACTTCTCAGAGCTCACAAATTTTATCAATGCATCTGTAGTATTCTTCAAAGTGTCCACCTTTACCAGTAACACCTTTTTGTCTTCTATCATATCCCTCCCAAAGTGATACTGAACATCAATGTGCTTTGTCTTTGAATGATATGTAGGGTTCTTTGCCAAGAAAATTGCATTTTAGTTGTCTCAGTCTATCCTTATAGCTTCTTGTACTAACCCCATACTTGAACACAATCTCTGCAACCAAACTTCTTCCTTGCTTGCATGAGTGGCTACGATCTATTCTACCTCTGTAGTTGATAGTGCCACTACACATTATTTCTTACTCATCTAACTGACTACAACTCCAAATAGGTTAAACACATACCCACTTGTACATCTTCTCTGATCTAGCTCCCCAGCCCAGTCTACATCAACAAAGCCACGAATATCTAACACTGTCCAATTTTCGTCTTCCTTGGTAGCACAAACCATAATCACTAGTGCCACGCAAACACCTGAAAACCCACTTCACTGTTGTCCAATGCTCCTTTCTTGGTTTTGACATAAACCTGCTCAATACTCCCATTGCATGTGAAATGTCTAGTCTAGTACAGACCATTGCATACATCAGGCTACTGACTGCACTTGCATATGGAACATGGGACATGTCCTCTTCCTCTTCTTGTGTCTTGGGATATTGTTCAGTAGATAACCTCACACATATAGGAATAGGAACCTTCACCGATTTACTATCCTACATATTAAACCTCTGCAGTATTGTCCCGACATACTTCCTCTGGTTTAACCACAACTTTGTCTTTTCCAAATCTCTTTTAATTTCCATGCCCAAAATATAGTTTGCAGCACCAAGATCTTTCGTGTTGAATTTGGAGGACAATTGGGTCTTCAAATCCTGGATAATTTCTTTGTCATTTCGAACCAGCAACATATCATCCACATACAAGACCAGATAAATAACACGGTCACAAATTAATTTAAAATACAAACAGTGATCTGCTTTGCTTATGGTGAAGCCAAGTTCATGTATAAATGTATCAAATTTTTGATACCACATCCTTGGTGACTGTTTTAACCCATACAAAGACTTCTTTAACTTGCATACCAGTTCATTCTTACCCTTCACCACAAAGTCTTCAAGTTGCTTAATGTAGATTTCCTCTTCTAGATCTTCATGAAGAAATGTTGTATTCACATTCATCTGTTCTACCTCAAAATCAAAAATAGCAGGAACAGATAAAAGTAATCTAATAGAATTTACCTTGGCAACAGGAGAATTATTATCACCAAAATCAATTCTCGGCACTTGGGAATAACCTTTTTCTACCAACCAAGCTTTGTATTTCTCCACTTTGCCTTCTGAATTTGTCTTATTTTTGAACACCCATTTTCTGCCAATGGGTTTTGCTTCCAGTTGGCAACTACACTAGATCCCAAGCCTCATTTTTGTGCAAAGATGCCATTTCATCAACCATGGCCTCTTTCCAGAGTTTTCCATCCTCTAAATCCACTACTTCCTTCATAGTTCTGGGATCATCATTAGTAACAGACAAAGCCAAATTTGAACAAAAAGTAGATTGACTATAACTTTCTAGATTTCTCGAACTAATCTTCTCACAGTGGGAGTTTGTGGCTTTTCATCTTCTTATTCCTCCACTTTTGTAGAGTCTTATTCTTCATCCTTTAGCCCAAACTCTATCTTCTCAAGTTCCTTTGGTTGGAATTCATGTTTAATAACATCTTTCACCTCTATAAACACCACATATTGGCTATACACAACCTTCCTTGTTACAAGCTTATAACCCTTTAAACCATCCTTTTACCCAATAAAGATGCACTTTTCAGATTTACTATCGAACTTGGTTTGTTTCTCCTTTGGAACATGTACATATGCTTCACATCCAAATACTCTTAGATGTGAAAGAGAGTGTTTCATACCAGTCCATACCTCTTGAGGAGCCTTATTCTCCAATGCCGATGAAGGTGACCTGTTGACCGGGTAACATGCAGTATCCACTGCCTCTGCCTAGAATTCTTGTCATAACCTGACACCACTAAGCATGCTTCTTGCCATTTCCATCAACATCTTATTCATTCTTTCTGCAAATCCATTTTGCTGAGGTGTATATGGAGTAGTATTCTACCATGCTATACCACACTTCTGATCAAATTATTCAAATTCCTTACTGCAAAACTATCCATCGTTATCTGTCCTCAACACATTTATCTTCTCTATCTGGTTTTCCACCAGAGCCTTAAATTCTTTAAACCTATCAAAGACTTCATATTTCTTCTTAAGGATGTATCCATGTATTCCTTGAGAAGTCATCTATTAATGATACATAGTACATAGACTTACCCAGTGATGGAACCTTCACAGGTCCAAACACATCACTGTGTACAAGTTCTAATATCTATTTCACCCTCTTACTACCAGAGGGGAAACTCACCCGATTCTACTTCACATATTCACAATTTTCATAGAAATAAAAAATCTAGATAGATATTACTCATACCTTCTACCATACCTTTACCATGAAGTATCCAAAGGCCCTTTTCTCCAATATGTCCAAGCCTTTGATGCCACAACATGATATTCTCTCCAAAGACCACTAGATTTTTTGCTCCACTTTCAGGAACCATAGAACTATTGCACCCATCAATAATAATGCTACCTTGTAGCTTGTAGAGAGTTCCAATATGAACTCCCCGCATCAATACCAGTGCTCCCCAAACCATCTTGCAGGTATCCTTCTCGAACATTGTTTTTACACTTGCATCATCTAGCTTGCTGATAGAAATCAGATTTCTGCCTAATGCAGGAATATGTATAACACCTGGAATCATTCTAACCCTTCCATCTTGCAACTTCAACTTTATTTTTCTATGACCAACAATTCTAGCCTTCCTGTCATCCCCCAAGAAGACATCACCACCATCATATTTCTCATACTCGCACAACCACCCTCTATGGGGAGTGAAGTGAAAGGATGAACCTGAGTCAATCTACCATGCCTCATGATCTAGATGTGTACTTGAAAAAGCCAAGTACACATCCCCACGCTCATCTGAGGTGGCTTTCGCCTCGGAAGAAGAAGCCTCATTAGATCCCTTTTCTTTGTCAGGATCTTTAGATTTCTAGTCCCTTTTGTAGTGCCCTTCCTTTCCACATTTCCAGCTCACCACCTTTTTAGGTTTTCCTGGAGATTTAGATCTCCCTTTAGATTTAGATCTCCCACTCGATGTCTTATTTTTGTTTCTGTTCTGGGTCTGCCCTCGTACAAACAAGGCATCACCATTTTGGCTCTTTATATTTTTCCGTCTAATCTCCTCTGTCAACAAGGATGAGACTATTTCATCAAAATGAAAGGCACTTGTATTGCTACCTATTGCAATAACCAGACTATTCCATGAATCTGGTAGAGAACGCAACAAACTAATGCACTTATCTTCATTTTAAATTTTAATATCAACAGATGCTAACTGACTTACCATACTATTAAATGCATTCAGATGCTCTCTCACTGAGTCTCCACCTTTCATCCTCAGGTTATACAACTTTTTTCGCAGGAACAATTTATTCACCAAAAATATAGATTGGTACAAAGTCCCTAACATGTCCCATAAAGCCTTTGTCATAGCTTCCCCTGATACATTCAAAAATACTGAATCTGAGACACACAATCGTATTGTGCTCTTTGCCTTCTAATCCAAATTCTTCCATTCTTCATCAGACACTCCCATTGGTTTAGTACCCAGATCTACCATGATCCACTAGTCTTTATCCACCAACAGATCCTCCATCTTGAGTTTCCACAACTCAAAACTCCAACCATTAAATTTCTCGATCTCTATCTTTCCACTACTCACCATCTTCTTTCACCACCAAAATCGATCTCGTAGATCTCCCACTGAATAGGGTCTACCACAAGCTCGAGCAAAACCACTTAGCAACATATGTGTCCCCTTCAAGCTAAAACTGCTCTGATACCAAATGTACAAAAATTACCTACCTACGAATTCTAAAACATAGAAAATAAACAATGCGAGAGCAGAATACATAAAACACATAAACACAGAGATTTCCCCTGGATCCCAAAACCGGGACTACCAGCTTGATTGATCATTATGTTCCTTTCAATGTTATAATACATATTTATACATGCTGAAGCATCTAATACAATGGACCAAAAACCATCGTGTCCAATACCACAGACAGAGAACCATCGCATCCAATACCATGGACTGAAAACCATCACATCCAAAAAAAATGTGCTAAAATGATGCACAAAACCATAGGTGGATCCACCCAACCTAACAAACCCCCTACAAAGTCGGGTTACGAGTGCCCTTCAAACCCCCTATTAACTACGTGGAAAGAATATAACACAACCCAACAGTCTTTAGGTACTAATGAATCACAAGTTTCTTTCTGATTTGAAATCCTTGAAGTTGGATTTTTGTAAACATTGTGTATATGGTAAACAATGTAAATATAATTTTAAAACTGGAATTCATAATAGTATAGAAATGTCGGAAGATATCCATTATGATCTTTCATGATCTGAAATCACCCATAAATGACCTCAAAGAAATAATGAGGGTATTACAGACTCAAGTGATGGGGTGTTCCTATGTTATTTTTGCAACAGATCGATAAGATTGCGAACTACACAGACATTGAAATAGTAAGAGAACACAGTAAGAAAACACATAAACACAACAAATTTAATAAGGAGTTCACCCAATCCTCCTGAGCTACATCTCCCAGTCTAGCCTTCAATGGTAGCCTTTCTATTGTGTCTTAAAGCAGAGTTTTTACAATAAGAAGTTCAATTTGAGTATCACTTAATAGACGATGATCAGTAGGATTGTACTTGGATTCCCCGAGTCTCTAGAGTACACAAACTCCCCTTACTAAATCTCAACCTCAACTACTCTCAGTTGTATGAGTCCAATTTGGTACTCAATACCTGACAGGTATACACAGAAGAGTTTCTTGAACCTCTCAAGCCTTCTCTGGAGTTCATAGACTCTCAGACTCTCTCTATCTCCATCTACTCGATGATGCCTTTCCTCTGCAGGTCAGATCGGCTTCTCTGTTCTCTGTAGTTTACTACTTTCTTGCCTTTTGGCTTTCTGCTTCTATTTCTCTGCCTCCTTTCCTACTTGTCTGTTCCTAGCTTAAAGCCAATCTGCTCCCTCACTGTTCATTTCTGCTTCGTGGCTCTCTAGATCTCCTGCCTCTGTCCGCTTCAATTCCGCTACTGTGCATCATCATCACTATGTAATGTTTCATAAGGAGGTGGCGACTTGCTTTCTCACAAAGTAAGTGTTAGTTCTCTTTGAATGGTTTTTATTTCTGTTACTCCAAGGTTTCCCGTGAAACTGATTCCCCTACCAACTCATCAGTCTTGCTAGACCTCAAATCTTTATATGACTCAGCCTATTTCCCTGTCGAATCTGGTCATCTATTGAATCATTTCTTCGTCATTGATCTGGAGCCTCCAGATCCTACGATCTCTATCCATATCGTGTGGGTAAGTAGCATGATCTTTACCCATGTGATGTGAGCAGTTTTTTCTCTCATCCATTGGACATGTGTCACCCAATGTGTGGTAGCGGCTGGGACTCGGTCAAACCCGCTTACCACATGAAGCCCTTCCGATATCCTACTGGTTTTAGCATGGGACTCGCTTGCTCACGAAATCGGAAATTTTCGTACAGTTTTATGCTTTTCCTTGTGACCAAGTGCTTGGGGCTTTCCTTCACTCAGGGGGACACCCTATGATATGTGATTAGCACTAATTGCGTATCAGAAATTTCCTCTATTTTTCGATTTGACCTCCAGTTTGTCAATTTGTGCCAATGCACGGTCACCATGTGCCAACGGTCTGTGCACTTCGACCAAGGGTCCTCGTTGTTCCGTGCTAACCACAAATTGCCATTGTTCAGACGTAATTTTTTATAAGCTTCAACATCCATAATACTTTGAAACTTCAGTATGAGTTTTATAGAGTTTAGGGAACTTTAAGAGTGTTTAAGGATCCAATTTGGATCATGGCCTTTGCACTGAAAAAGCTTGTGGGCCACCAAAAGTTGGTTTTCAAGCATCGATTAAGTGAGGGTACAACTGCCTCACTTGTCTCATCTATATCCACTTTGCACTACTTGGCTTTAAACCCTAGAGTCCAATCCTGAGGTACTCAATGTCTCCCGTACGCGTCATGCTTACCTTTCTGTCTAGAACTGTATCTTCTTGCAATTCATTGAAATATTTAGGCAACAGATCATCAACAAAAGGAAATTAACTCTGCTCTTCGAGATATTCAATTAATGAAGGTTCAAATAGTCTCAAGATGTCTGCATTAATGACTGAGTAGATGTGCTTGTAAGCTAGTAAATCAAGGCGAAAAGCATTCTCACCAATTTTCTCAAGTATCTTGAAAGGTCCATACCTTATTGGCTTTAGCATTTTACCTTCACCTTGCATTATATCTTTGCCGATATACAGCCAGACTTGATCACAAACTTGGAAACTATGCTCCATCCAATGATTTTCATGCCTTGCCTTGTATTTGGCTTGGCTCTTTTCAAGCCATTCCTGTACTTCCTAGTGAATCTCCTAGATTTGTTCAATGAACTTGATTGCCTTGTCCACATAACTGTGTCCATCAACTGCTATGTCTTTAACAAAGACAAAATCCAAGGGAGACCTTGGTGTGAAACCAAAACAGGCCTCAAAAGGAGATCTTTGTGTAGAAGAATGTTTTGCTCAATTGTAGGCATGTTTCACATAACACAAATGTTCATCCCAAAATATGGGATGCTTGCTGCAATAGCCTCTGAGCAACTCGATCACTATCCTGTTGACCACTTCTGTCTGTCCATCTATTTATGGATGAAAGGTTGTGCTTTTCTTCAGTTTGGTGTCCATCAGTTCCCACAGACTCAACCAAAACTTCCCAAAAAATTGGGTGTCTCGATCAGATATAATGGAAGTGGATAATCTAAAATGAACCCATACATGTTGAAAGAACAATTTTGCAGTTTGTTCAGCTGTAATCTATTTGTTACAAGCTATCAAAACACACATTTTACTGAACCTATCCACAACAACATATAAATAGTCATGACCTTTCCTAGATTTAGGCAGTCCTCCAATGAACTCCATGGAAACACTTTCCCAAGGATGAGAAGGAACTGGCAGTGGAGTGTACAAGCCTAGTTTTCTATTATTGGGCTTGCTTTTAGCACACATGGTACACCCTCTTACATATCTAGAAACTCTCTCATTCATTTTTGGACAATAACAAAATCTTTGCAGTTGTGAAACCGTTTTACTTTAATACCCCAAAGTGACGTGATATTAGGGAAGTCGGTGCTTCTTGAATTATCTTTACTCTTTCAGTTTGTGGAATGCATAGCTTCCCACGATGACACAAGAGCTGGTCCTTAATATGATAATCCAATTCTTCTACTCATTTTTCCTTCACTTAAAGTTGCATATATATCATCAAAATCTATATCTTGAGCATATTGTTCAATATAGCTCTCATGCAATACTGAGTTATGCTTAAGTATAGTAGATGTGTTTATAATTGGTCTAGATAACATATCTGCAACTTTATTGTGTATCCTTTTTATATTTGATGACTAAATGAAACTGTTGTAGAAAACCCATCCATCTATAGTGTCTTGATTGTTGCAACTTAGTTTGTGAGTGTAGATATTGAAGTGGTTGATGATCAGTATGTATAACTGTCTCTTTGCCCATTAAGTAATGTTTCCACTTTTTCACACTTTGTACTAATGCATACAATTCTTTACCATATGTGGGATAGTTAACTACTACAGAATTAAATGTCTCAGAATGATAACATATGGGTTTATCGTGTTGTATCAATATTGCTCCCATGGCATAGTCATTGGCATCCGTTTGGATCTCAAATGGTGTTTGAAGATCGTGCAATGCTAGTACTGATGCTATACTAATCTTTTCTCTCAAGGTGTCGAAGGCTTTCTGTCGTTTGCCTCCCCACTAAAACACCTTCTTCAATCTTGTTAAAGCATGTAAGGGAGCTGCAATTAAGGAAAAGTTAGAAATGAACTTTCTCCAATATTGTGCTACTCCTAAGAAGCTTCTAACTTCTGTAGTAGATTTGGGTTTAGGCTAGTTTACAATGATTGCCACCTTAGATGGATCTATCTTCAATTCACCACCCCCTACTATATGTCCAAAATAATTCAAATATGTTTTGCCAAATTCACATTTTGACAGTTTAACGTAAATTGTTTCTCTTTTCAAAACATCTAGTGTCTGCTTAATATTCTTTAAATGTTCTTCCCACATTTTGCTAAATATAAGATTGTCATCCAGATATACAATAATAAAATCATCAAGAAAATGTCTGGGCACATCATTCATTATTCTCATGAAAGTAGCAGGAGCATTAGTTAATCCAAAAGGCATAACCAACCACTCATACAATCCCTGCTTTGTTTTGAAAGCAGTCTTCCATGCATCTTGTTCTGCAACTCTAACCTGATGATATCCACTATGCAAGTCTAACTTGGATAAATAAATAGCTTCCTTTAACTGATCTAATAGATCATCTATGCGAGGAAGGGGATAATGATTTTTTATTGTTATCTTATCCAGTGCTCGGTAATCAATGCACATTCTCCACGAACCATCTTTCTTTTTCACCAAAACGATTGAATACCCACATGGTGATGTGCTAGGTCTCATGAACCCCTTCTCGAGCAACTCCTGCACCTGCTTCTTTATTTCTGCATTCTCTAAAGCAAACAACTTGTGCATTGTGATGTTAGGAAATGGAGCATCTTGCTACAAATTAATATCATGCACTATTTCCTTTTTGGGTCAAAGACCTTTAGGTTCTTGAAACAAGATATCATATTCTGAAACAACTTTTTCTAAATCAGCTTGTTGTTTAACATCACAACCCTCAAATACATTGGTTTTATCAGGTTTCTTTTCTGTTAAAACCATCATTAAATTTTTTTTGCATGAATTTACAATTTGTTTCATCTGCCCTGAGTTTAAGAGAGTTTAATTATTCTTGAGCTTATGAGCTCTTACAATATATTTGATTCCATCTTTAATGAGGAGATACTTATCCTCAGCTCTATAGAAAATATCTTTTCTATCATACAAGTAGGGACTTCCTAAAACAATTCCACATATATCCACAAGAAGTATATCTAACTCAACCTCATCCACAAATTTTGACCCAAAAGAAAATTTAAGTTTACATTATCTAATCACTTGTAGTTTTGCTTTATCACTTAACCAACCTAATGGATATGGTTTCTTGTGAGGTGTAGTCAGTAATCCCAACTTATTTAAAATTGCTTCAGAAATTAAATTTACTTGTGAGCCACTATTAAACAAAGTATCAATATTTTGATGCTTGGAAATAACTCAAATATGGAAAAGCTCATGTTTTTTTCTCTCGTTTTCTTCATTATTAGTGGATTGTGCAAAATTACTAGTAGATGCTTTATATTTTTTTCATTTTATACTCGTGGTTGCAATTTTTGTTTCATACCCTGAGTCTGACCCCAAATCTTTTTGAATAGTTGTAGCAGTCTTCTTCTTGCCCTTGAACTTCTTAGGTCTCAGCTCCGGAAGCAGAATCCAATAGTGCTCATCATCATGCCCATCCTTCTTACAGTAAGTGCATGAAGACTTGTTTTTCTATGCAGTGTTGGTTTTCCTCTCTTTCAATTTCTGTTTTCTTTTCTCCTTATTCTTGCTTGCAATGGGCTTGTATGATCCCCCAACTTTTGGGTTCCCATTCTTTCCTCTAGCTTCTAGATGCGTAGCTTGAATAAATACCTCATCTATACTAGTGGGATTAAACATGAGGATAGTGTGCCCAATGTAGTTGTGTAGACCACCTATGTACTTCAACAAAGTCTTAGGTGAGTCTAATGAAATTCCTAGAATCAAAGCTCTTTTCCTAAATTCTTGGGTGTAACCTTGTACACATTTCCATTTCAATTAGTGAAGAGTTTGCCAGCTCATCATGGCTTGTTACATGTAAGCTAGTGGATAGAACTACTTTTTGATTTCAAAAACATATTCACTCTAGACGGAAAGAATCTTATCATGTTTCTTCATGTTAGCTTGTGTCATGCCTTCCCACCATACCAAGCCAATGCCTCTGAGGTGTAGGCTAGCTAGTTGAATCTTAATTTTGTCTGAGTCAATGCTCTACACTCTGCAATAAACATCAATCTATCTGATCCAATTATCCAGCCTCTCTACATTCAACTCTCCATCATATATTGTTAAATCAAATTTAACATCTAATTTAATCAAAGATGTCTTCTTTTTATGTTCAGGGCTATTAGGAGGTGTGAGAAAGTTTTCTTCTTTCCCTTTTCCTTTTGAGTGGTCATGGAGGAGAGACTCTTCTTCTCCTTTATCTTGATTGGAGCCTAATGAATCTTCATCTTTATGTTTCCTAAAGTCCCTATACATTTCCTCCACCATAGACCTCATGGTTAGGAAACTATCTATAAATTGGGGGTCTGGTCCCAAGGGACATTCTTCTGACATTTTCTTCTAAGGATAGACTCTTCCAATTTCCAGGTTAGTTTCAACCAACTATCCTTCTCCTAATTTAAGATTTGATCTAGTTAGCATTCAACAACAAAATCTAGCATAAGCTTGTCTAACCTTAACAACCTAGAGCTCTGATACCACTTGATCTAAAATCACCAGTAAATGACCTCAAAGAAATAATGAAGGTATTACAGACTCAAGGTTCAGGTGTTCCTATGTTATTTAATGCAACAAACACTGAAATATTAAGAGAACACAATAAGAAAACACATAAACACAACAAATTTAATAAGTTGTTCACCGAATCCTCCTGGGCTATGTCCCCCGATCCAGTGTTTAGTGGTGGCCTTTCTATTGTGTCTTAAAGCATAGTTTTTACAATAAGGATCTCAATTTGAGTCTCACTTAACAGATGACGATCAGTAGGATTGTACTTGGATTCCCCAAGTCTCTAGAGTACATAGACTCCCCTTATTGAATCTCGACCTCAACTAGTCTCAGTGGTATGAGTCCAATTTGGTACTCAATACCTGATAAGTATACACAAAAGAGTTGCTTGAACCTCTCAAGCCTTCTTTGCAGTTCACAACCTCTCAGATTCTCTCTGTCTTTGTCTGCTCGATGCTGCCTTTGCTCCGCAGGTTAGCTCGGATTCTCTGTTCTCTGTAGTTTATTTCTTTCTTGCCTTTTGGCTTTCTACTTCTCTTTCTCTGCCTCCTTTCCTACTTGTCTATTCATGGCTTAAAGCCAATCTGATCCCTGACTGTTCATTTCCGCTTCCCGACTCTCTAGATCTCCTACCTGTGTCTACTTGAATTCCCCTACTCTACATCATCATCACTTTGTAACACTTCACAGAGAGGTGGCCACTTGTTTTCTCATGAATTGAGTGTTAGCTCTCTTTGAAGAGTCAATATTTCTATTGCTCCAAGATTGCTTGCGAAACTGATTCTCCTGCCAACTCATCAGTCATGGTGGACCTCAAATCTTTATATGACTCAACCTATTTCCCCATCGAATCCAGTCATCCATCGGATAATTTCTTTGCCATTGATCTGGAGCCTCCAGATCCTACGATCTCCATTCATATCACACGAGTAAGTAGCATGACCTTTACCCATGCGATGTGAGTGGTTTTCTCTCTCATCCGCTGGACATGTGTCACCCAATGTATGGCATCGGGCAGGACTCGGTCGAACCCACTTGCCACTTGAAGCCCTTTTGATATCCTACCAGTTTTAGCGCGGGACCCACCTTCTGACGTAATTAGTGATTTCCATATGGTTTTATGCTTTTCCTTGTGACCGAGCACTCAAGGCTTTTGTTCATTGATGGGGATGACCTACAATACACGATTAGCACTTTAGTTCCAATTGCGTATCAAAAATTGCCTCTCTTTTGGATTTGACCTCCCGTTTCTCAATTTGTGCCAGTGCACAGTTACCGTGGGCCAACGGTTTGCGTGCTTCGACCGAGGGTCCTCGTTGTTCTGTGCTGACCACAAATTCCCATTGTTTAGAGGTAATTTATGATAAGCTTCGACATCCATAATACTTTGAAACTTAGGTATGAGTTTTACAGAGTTCAGGGAACTTTATGAGTGTTTAAGGATCCAATTCGGATCATTTGGGGACCATCTCCTACTGTATCTTATGGAGGTTCATTATACTTAACATTTTTTTATGATTTCTCCTAGAAGGTTTTGGCTATATGTTAGAAAGGAAAGCTGGCATATTTAATGTTTTTAAACTATTTAAATCTATGGTGGAAAATAAAATAAGAAAATCAATTAAATGTTTAAGAATTGAAAATGGTGTTGCATTTACTTCTTTAAAATTTGAATAATACTATAAGGATGAAGTAATGTTTGGACATAAAACTGACATTTATACTCCTAAAAAGAATGGCATTACTGTACATATGAATTAGACTCTTATGGAAAGAGACAGAAGCATGATTAGAAATACTGACCTCCAAAAGGAGTTGTGTGCAAAAGCAATATCTATTGCTTGTTATTTAGTTAATGGATCACCTTTAGCTTCCATTAATTGTAAAATTCATGAAGGAGTTCGGTTAGTTCATTGTTGTGATTATTCACATTTAAGGATTTTTGGTTGTCATGCATATGCTCTTATTCTTAGGAATCAATAGTCAAATTATATCCAAAATCGAAATGTTAGGTCTTTGTTGGGTATGACTATGTGGTGAAAGGATACAGGTTGTGGGATCCTTCTTCATGAAAGATAGTCATTAGTAGAGATGTAACATTTGATGAATCTTCTCTTTTAAAATTAGACGTTGAAAAAGTTGAATAGGAATAGGTATCGCCAAATCATCAAATTTAGTTGGAGGCTAGACCTTTTTTGGAAAGTCGAAAGGAAGGAGAGACTTCTGAAGGAAAAGGTAAAGGAGATGCAAAGGAAATTATTGAAGTTCCAGAACCAGCTCAACAACCAGTCACTCCAAGAACGTCTACAATGGAAAGAAGAACACCAAAAAGGTATGAACATTATACTTCATCTTTTACATTGATTACTGAGGATGGGGAACCTTCTTTTTATTAGGAAGTAGTGGATGATGCAGATAGAAAAAAGTGGAAAAATGTTATGGACGAAGAAATGGATTCCTTAGCCAAGAATAAAACCTGGGATCTTGTAGAACTTCCTCAAGGGAGAAGTGTTGTTAGGTGCAAATGGATCTTCAAATTGAAGTGAAATGTTGATGGAAATATCTAGAGGTATAAGGTGAGGCTGGTAGCAAAAGGGTATTCACAGATTGAAGGTATTGACTTTCATGAGATATTTTCACCAATCATAAAACTTGTTTCTATTTGTACTTTGTTAGCACTAACTGAATTAATTAATCTTGACTTAGAATGGTTAGATGCTAAAACAACCTTTCTACATGATGATTTGAATGAAGAGATTTATATGGAACAACCAGAAGTTTTTGTATAAGGTCACAACAAAAGATTAGTTTGCAAGCTCAGAAAATCATTGTATGGTATGAGGGAGTCTCCTAGGCAATGGTACAAAAAGTTTGACTCCTTCATGGTGAGCCAGAACTTTATTAGAAGTGAGTCTGATGGTTGTGTATACTTCAAGGGTTTTAGTGGTATATTAGTTATCTTGGTTTTGTATGTTGACGTATCCTTATTGCAAGCAAAAGCATGGAAGAGATCAACAGGTTAAAGACTCAAAACTCTAGGATGTTTGATATGAAGGATCTTGGAGTGGTAAAACATATCTTGGGCATGGATATATATAGAGAAAGGGAAAATGGAAAGATTTAGTTGTCACATAAGAAGTATGTGGAAAGAGTACTTGAAACTTTCAGTATGAACAATGTGAAACTTGTTAATGTTCCATTAGCCTCTTATTTTAAACTTTATTTGGTTTTTAGTCCTAGAACTAATGAAGAAATGAAGTATATGTCTCGTGTACCATATGCAAATTTAGTAGGCTACTTAATATATGTGATGGTATCTACAAGGCCTGAAATTTCACATGCAGATGGAGATTTCAGTAGGTTCATGGCAAATCTAGGAGAAGAACATTGGTGAGTAGTGAAATGGGTGTTTCAATATTTGCAAGGCACAAGTGACCATTGCATCATCTTTAACAGTAGTAAAGGATCAGTTTGTGGATATGTGGATGTTGATTATAAAGGTGATTTGGAAAAAAGGGGTTCTACTAAAGGTTATGTCTTTACCATTGCAAGTAGAGCAATTAGTTGGATGTCAATGCTTCAAGATATAGTTACTTTGTCCACTACCGAAGAAAAGTATATAGTTACTTCAGATGCTAGTAAAGAAGTAATTTGGTTAAAAGTTCTACTTGATGAGATTGGAAGGATGTAGGGGAATGTGACTATATTCTGTGACAGTCATAGTGCTATTCATTTGGCTACAAATGGAGCTTATCATAGCAAGACCAAGCACATTGATGTATGGTATCATTTTTTGAGATATGTGATCGATGGCGGAAAAGTAGATCTCAAGAAGGTCCATACGCACGAGAATCATGTAGACATATTCACAAATGAAGTTATAGTAGAGAAGCTTAAATGGTGTTTGGATTCTCTTGGCTTGTAGAAGAGATGATGAATAAACATTGGCAATGGATTAGGAAATATTTTGTCAACGTAGAGATTCTTGAAATGCGACAACAAAGCAATGTAAATGATGTAATTGTGGGTAAATCGTATTTTTACTACCAGTTAGTTTTATAACAAGATTTGTAACGAATAGGAGTTATGTAACAGAGTAACCCAAACTAATTGATGAATTCCGAAGAGGTTGTATCATGGAGAATTATCTTTGATTAATAAATATTTCCAATCCCTTTCCCTGTGGAACTTTCCTTGACACAATGTTAGGGTTTTACCATGTATTTCTTTGTGTTAAATTATGTGTGTGATTCAGTTTCCTAATTATGTTCATTTATTTTCTTGGTTGAATGATAACCGCTCTAAGCCAACAAGAGCCTAACTATAGAACTATAGAAATTATTCCCTAATTCCACTTATATTTATATTTGACTATATGTAATCCAATTGGCTCGGTTATGACCGAACATATGTCCAAATGACATATAATACAGAACTAACATATATCCACATCAATTATTTGCTACATAGAGATAGAAGGGCCTAATATAAATGTGCTTAACCATCATACATGGTAGATGAAAATCTCTCAGACATTGGGCTTTGGCTTTGGTTTCGACCTAGTACCCTAGTGAACAACTAAGGTAGTAATCAAGCTAACATACAACAAATGAGACCACTAAGTGGGGGTTTTTGTCACTGAGTTGACAAGATTGGAATAATTTCCTCGTGATTTCTACGTCGGTATCTCACTAGACCTCCGATTGTTGGTGCAAGGAGCACTCGCTATTGGTACAAAAAAAATCTTGTAGACTATCAAGATTACATTTTCTTGCCACACTTTTGATTTATTTTTAGGATAAACCAATGCCTCTTGGTCAGGCCATTATTACCAAAAACGTGTTGAACATGGTGATACCACCATACAATTTCCTAGGTCGTACAAAGCTCCACCCTACCCAACTCATTTTCAAGAAATGCAAGAAGCCTTCGAGCATCCGCAGTGGTGTCAAGACTTACTAAATAGAGGTCAACATTAATGTATGCCTCATTGATGTTGGCTCCAAAATTCCCAGTGAAAGGTGGACAGTTGAGATGGTAATAAGGGTTGACTCATTCCTGAGTTGAGGAATACAAATGATTGAAAAAAATTTGTAATTATGGAGGAAATATCTTGGGGAGGAGAATGAAGAGGCATGCCAATGACTACATTTCTGTAACTGACATATTTGATTGTTAAACTCGTCATGAACCATCTTCAAATTGTGTTGGAGCCTTTTATATCGATTGTAAATTTCTTTATAGAAGGTTGAAACACTTTCTTTAATGAAGGCTCTACCTTTATCAATACATATTCCACTTTGATCAAAAATGGAGATTCTAATCCAGAACACTTGGAAGCAGAGAAATTTAGTTTCTCGAATTGGGAAAAGTAAAAGCATGATTTTTGTCTGTAATACATAGAAGCAGAGAAACCTACTTTCTTGAATTGGACAAATAAAAATCTTCTTGAATTTCACAATATTATTTTGCATTCTTTCACTTGGATCAAGAATAACTTGAGCATCAAACTTGTGTTTCCTTAATCAAGAATTTATTAATTGCAAGGCATTTGCATATTTAGAAATTGAATGTAATTATTAATTGTGTGGAGTAAGAACACATATAATCACCTTCGTACAACGAAAGCGGAGGTGTGGAGTAATAATGCATATAACCACATGTGCACAATGAAAGCATCTGAAAATTGTTGGTGAATTCAAACTCAAGTTTCATCATGTCCCAATTGCTTCCATAATGATTGTTAAATTCAAAGTGAAGTTTGATCATTAAATGGACCTGATTTAGCTCCAAGAACTAAAATCAAAGCTTTAATAGAATGATATTTGAATATTCAAATGTGAAATATGATCCTTGAGAATTACTAGATTGAAAACAGGTAACTCTAATACAAGATTTCAGACAGACAACATTCGAACTAGGAGAAGTATAGTACAATTGTAGAACTAAATCCAAGATTTAAAAGGAGTGGATTAGAACAATGAGAAATAAGATACAAACTCTGGAATTACAGAACTCAAACCAAGAGAAGTGAAGTACAAGTCTTTAAAATTACCATATTCAAACTAGCAGACTATAATAGTACATGATTTGAACCAAAAGAAGTATAGTATGGTCTTTAATGGTAGAACTGAATCCAAGCTTTAAAAGGACGCTAAACAAGCAAGTAGCGAAAGCCAAATCAGAAGAAATTTCATCCTTCGATATGTCCAAGGGACAATGACCTATGGGATTGATTATGTAGCAAATTATTCTTTGGATCTCATTGGGTTCATAGATTCAAATTGGTCTAGGGACAACTTTGATCATAACTCCACCTATGGTTATGTGCTTGGTTTGGGATCTGATCCAATTTTCTGGTCAACAAAGAATCAGGTTACCATTGCTTTATCATCAGCAAAGGCCAAGTACAGAGAAGTAGTCAATGCCACTATTTAAGCCATTTGGCTACATCATTTCCTATATGAGATTGGTACTAGTGTCCATTGAGATCAACATGCACTTGACTAGAGAACTCATTCATGATGGGATAATCGATCTTCAGTATTGTCTCAGTTCCAAGTAAAATGTTGATATCCTCACAAAGACTTTCACTTAGCAGAAGTTTCGATTTCTACAAGATTACCTTGATGTGAAAAACAAAACTTCTTAGCAATTTCCTTTTGTCTACTTTTTGCATTATATTTTGAGGGGGTGTTTTCTTCCCACTAGAGTTTCCCTCTTTCCTCTTTTCATGCATTGTAAATGGGTACCTAAATTACTTTGTTTTTGGGACTCATTCATTTTCTATCACACTCACCTCAATTATGCTTAAGGGGGGGTGTTGGTGTACATGAACCTAGCCTTAATTAGCTTTCGTCCAACTCTAGTTATTACATGTGATGTGCACTTTCCTTTCATCACTTAAGTTGACTGCTTACATGTGGTGTGCCATTGGATTTATTTAATTAACTTGGCTACTTACATGTGGTGTACACTTGGTGTTAGTTAACTCTAGTGCTTACATGTGGTGTGCACTTGACATTAGTTAGTTAACTCTAGTGCTTGCATGTGGTCCATGTGAAGATTAATAGAACATAAAGCACACTTAGCTTCACTTAGCTTTAATTATCCATATTTATTGCATGTACAACTAATCTTAACTTAGTTTCTTTATGTATTGATTCTCAAACCAATATATTGGGTAATTAAATTCATTTCTCGATTCCAAATTTATTTTTTTATTTCTTGCAAGTTTGTGCAATTATTTTTCAACTAGAGCAATATTTGTGCTCTAATAAGTTTACAGAATCCACTTGTGAAACATTAATATCTTTACCGTCAACAAAAAATAACCAATATCGCCAAATTTCAAATGTAGCCATTTTTCTTCCTACCTAAACCATCATGTTTTTCCTATACGAAGAGGTATAGAGGGGCACTGAAAGAAACATGGTATGCCAAGGGATTACATTCTTCCCCGAGGGGGGGGGGTGGTTGAGCACCTAATCCTAAACATGGAGGGGAAAGTGAGCTAGGCATGAGGGAGATGAGAGGACAAAATCAAGGTGAGGCAACTAGCATGGAGAAATATGATGAAGAGACATCTGAAGAGCACTTCAGACCTGGTTGTAACGCATGCATGATACATGTTGATTTCGAGATGAGATATGAAAGTTGGTTGAGAAGCTAAATGAAATGATGAATTCATCATTTTAAATTTTATATATTTAAAGATGATAGTTGTTAACATTTACTAAAACTAATTTTGGTTTATTTAAAATTATAAAAGGGAAGAAATTGCATAGGTTTTATGTAAAATTTTAAAATACTTATTTTTAAATATGAATAGATTTATTGAGATGGATATTTGAGATGCCCAATATCATAAAAAAAAATGGAATTAAAATATAATTTCATTGTATGATATTTATAATGAATTGTCTAATGTCCTTTTCCACTATGGAGTTTTTAAGAGTTTGTGTTCTTACTAATTTTGATTTTCTTTTTTCTGGTAGCTAAAATGGAGAGGCAATGACTTTTGATATTCTGATTTTGGGTGGATCACCTTCTTATAATATCTTAATTTTCTCTTATATTTTAATTCTTTATCACACAAATTTTTTTCCATAAATTTAGATGAGATAATATTTTGATGTTACCATTATTTTATACAATAACATCTTCCTCAATTCCCCATTCATTTAGATAATACATTGCATCTTATTATACCACCTTAGGAAGCATATTTTCTCCCATTTTGTTTATCTTGTTCTTTTATATGTTCTACCAAGTTTCTAGGCCAAGGGAGCATGAGAGTAGTGACCTAGGTTGCTCAAAAATGGCTCAAATATAAAGTTTTCAACTCTTAGTGAAACCAAGTTCAAGTTACAACACTTGTCATTATGATTCCAGTGGCACAAACAACACTCAAATCCGAGTTCGTATGACCAACTTATCACAGTTTGAAGTTGACATGACAAGCAGAAAAATGGGAGCCCACAATGTGCTACATGGGGACCCACAAGGCTTACATGATGATAAATTAGCCAATCAATGATTCACACTTGGCATGCAGTTATTGGCTCTTTTCCCATGCAGAAAAGACTATATTATATTATATATATATATATATATATATATATATATATAGATATACATATTACATATACAATACTAAAAAAATCCATAAACAACAAAACTATTTAAAAATATAATCACATATATTAAAATACGGTTATTTCAACCATATAAAAACGAAATAATTGGTGTTCAACAAATTTATGACATAGTTAGAATATGGTTGGTATAACCACATTAAAACCCAATCATATAAAACATTCAAATGGTCATATTCCATAAATAAAATTGTATAGTGCATGTTGTGAAATGTTTAAATGGTATATATGTTGGTTACATAAATATAACAAAAGTGTTTAACATGTATCCCCCATATATATATATATCCTATGTGGTTAAAACAAGTTTATTATTAGTAATGGTTAATGTGAAATAATGGAGAATGGAGATTCAAATAACATTTGGTTATAACAAACTTTGATTTAGTAACCAACATTGTTTTGGGTATTCAAATGATTGACACATGAATCAGGAAAAGGACCAAACAGTGCCCAACCACCTAATAATCTATGTTCCAACCAAACCACAAAATAAACAAGAAATTATAAACTATGTCAACAATTCAAAACATAAGCATACTCTATTTAGCCAATAAGGCTTACATGATGATAAATTAGCCAATCAATGATTCACACTTGGCATGCATTTATTGGCTCTTTTCCCATGCAGAAAAGAATATATATATATATAGATAGATATACATATACATATACAATACTAAAAAAATTCATAAACAACAAAACTATTTAAAAATATAATTACATATATTAAAATATGGTTATTTCAACCATATAAAAACGAAATAATTGGTGTTCAACAAATTTATGACACAGTTATAATGTGTTATATAGTTGGTATAACCATATTAAAACCCAATCATATAAAACATTCAAGTAGTCATATTCCATAAATAAAATTGTATAGCGCATGTTGTCAAATGTTTAAATGGTATATATATTGGTTACATAAATATAACAAAAGTGTTTAACCTGTATCCCATATATATATAGTTAAAACAAGTTTATTATTAGTAATGGTTAATGTGAAATAATGGAGAATCAAATAAAATTCGGTTATAACAAACTTTGATTTAGCGACCAACATTGTTTTGGGTATTAAAATGATTGACACATGAATTGGAAAAAGGACCAAACAGTGCCAAACCACCTAATAATCTGTGTTCCAACCAAGCCACCAGATAAACAACGCATTATAAATTATTGTATTTATATGGGAGGGACCCAACAGAGTCGAGACCATCAGGAGCATGCAACGCAACACCCAACAAAGCCGAGAGGGAACAACAAGCCACATAACTAGTCGAGACCATCAGGAGCATGCAACGCAACACCCAACAAAGCCGAGAGGGAACAACAAGCCACATAACTAGGAGGGTTATACCCGGGAAAGTTTTTCAAGATATGAATATTTCAGAGGGATATTCCCTAACATATTTTACAAAATATTCCCATGTAGAATCACTGAGGAATTTTGGAGATTCCCTAAGGGGAATTTTTTAAGGTGTGAAAATTATGTTCCCTTTATACTTATTTTTCTCTTTTTTTTACGAGAAACTTGATGAGCGATCAATTTCTTTGTCTGAGTAGCCAAATTTCAATCATCGTGTAGGAGGGAATTTTTGAGATTCTCAAGGAGCCCAAATTTGACCAATTCATAAATGGGTCAAATTTATAGTTATATTTCATAAATTTTCACTAGAAATTCAACTGCGTAGTCTATTTCTTTAGTAGAGGTGTGCATTTTTAGGCCCATCTCTAAAAGTGGAGGTATAACATGCACTTATGCCATGTTTGATGTTGAGATCCTCATTTCCCACCTTCTTTTAAGATCCTTGTATGCCACTTTATACTCATTTTTCTCTGTTAGCACTTGATAAATAGAAAATTAAAATAAATCTACAATGATTTAATTATTAATTAATAATTATTTTATTTTTATTTTTATAAAAAGTATTTGAATTAAAATATTTACATAACATAACATTACAACCTATCTTCTATACTAAACTAAAAAATATACTAACTAAAAACACTTGTCAACACAATAATTTATTTATTTTGATAAATCTAAAATATATTTAAATACAACAATAATATTTTTATATAACTTTATGAAATAACTCAGTAATGCACAACAATAATATTCGTATATTCCTATATAGCATTATCAAACAAGTCACTAATAACATAAAAGAGTAATAGATTAAGGGCTCTTCGAAATTAGTAATAATAATAATTTATTTAAGTAAATTTTTGTTTACTGAATGACGTGTTATTATTGTCTTGCATGGAAAGATGAGATGACGTGAATAAGGTGAAATACAAAATATTTTTTGTGCGGTCTCTAAAACCATTGACCCTACACTCAAGCCAACTACTCTCACTATGGACATCTAATTTTGCTCAACCAGCATGGGCCGTGCATTTATAGCCATAAGGTAACGTCTTCATTACGCTTGAAGTGAAACATTATTAAAATTTTAGGATGGCTAGAGGCATTCATAATATTTTACCTGTCATGACAAGTAATTAGCTGATTTATATGTGCGCAAAGGGTATGGGTTGACATGTCATATAGCAAGAGTATTAAAATATCTCTAGTTGTGTTCGAATTTTACGAATATCAAGGCTAGTGGGGAAGATCTGATTTCTGTGTAACATTTTAAAATCTTACAGGGACCTTCATATTTGGGCACCACAACCGACTTTTTCTTGTCATTTACATGACCTAATAGGTTGACGATACTTATCTAATGAATAAATGATAATTTTATTAATATTTTGGACCTGCATTCACATTAATTAAATACAAAGGGTAAGGCTTTCTCAAGGATAGGGGACTCTCATCTTGACACAGGGTTAACCTGATTTCAAAACTCAGTTACTGTTACTCATTACAAGGTTTCAGTCGCAGGACTCAAGGCCAATAAATATAGCCCTCATTGTTGTATTAGAATATATGTTCCGATGAATAAATCTGAAAGGAGTGCAGGAATTCTTTCAAAGTGTCTTTCGTCGCTCAGGGTATGTATTTTATAAAAATTAATTTTCTAATTATTGATATCTTAGATTTTCACAGATTTATTAACGTGATATCTTTAGTGAATTTGCTAATTCGTTTTTGAATGGTTTATGATTTAATTTGATATTATTTGTAATTAGGGAATTCAGAAAGATATCAACTATGATTACATTATCTGTGATTTTGTTTTCCAGGTGCATCCTCGGGTGCATCCAGGCGTTTCATGTTCTTCGGCCCCGGGAGTTTCAGCTTCGACTTGCCATGATGATAATTTGTGTGAAGTACACCCTCCTTCCACCTTCACAGTTTGGAAGAGATCTCTATTCCTTAATGGAAAAGGATTCACAGTCTTTGATTCAAATGGAAATCTGGTCTTCAGAGCTGATGATTACTCATCTCAGGCCAAACACAAACTCTCCCTCATGGATGCTGTGGGGAACATTCTTCTCACCATGCGTCATAAAGTATTATTATTTTTAGTTGAACTTAATTAGATTCTAGATTTATAAAATATTTGGAAATCTAATAAATATTAGCAAAATAAATTGTTTGAAGTCCAGTATGTTTTAAATTCTGAAATATTCTAGAATCTGAGATGGCCTGCCCTTTTCAGTTGATTTTATTGATTTTACTTAGGTTGATTTTGATTTTGTTTGTGGGTTTAGTGGAGGTTGAGTTTTAACCAGCGATGGGATGCATTCAGAGGAGATGGCCGTGGCTGTGGGAAGCCAGAGTATACCGTTATAACGTCGGCGTTGACACTCTTCTCAAGCAAACCCTCCGCCAAAGTTGTCATAAATCCGAAAAAAGGTCATAATACGAAGGCTTGCCATTATCAAATGAAGGGATATCTCGGCAAGCCAACCGCCTCCTTCACATTATTGGGTGACTCCGGGGAAATTGTCGCTCAGGTTTGTTGTCATGTTATAATTTGAATACTACGAATTCATTGTTCAGTTTATTAAAGTGTGAGCGTAGTGGGTAATTTAATCGATTCATTCATTGAATGAAACAGGCAAGACGGAAGCAAGCGACATCTGATGTCATGTTAGGAGACGACGTACTCAGCCTTGTGGTGCAGCATGGAATCGATCACACCTTCGTCATAGGACTCCTCATTATTCAATCAGACGTTGAGAAGTGAAAGTCCAGATTTTGGACTTCTGAAATTAACTCATTTGTAGATTTTGGAATCTTTCAGCTTATTGTAAACTTTGTAAGACAGAACAAATTCATACTATGCCTTTCATTTCTGAAAACTGCAATCTAGATTAGGCAAGATGATCATTTTGAAAATGCTAGATTACCTTTGTAAAACCTAAATTCATAATCTCAATCCATTGAAAACTACAAAACGTTTTTTATGATTTTATTTCTGGGAAAATATCATGGCCATTTATTTGAAAAAACAATCTACTCATCCTCTTTCCCTTATATCTGGAAAGAAGAAAGTACATCATATCCAACGTGTCAGGTTTAATAAGCGTTTGCAGTCTTTTGAATCCTTGAAAAATAACAGAACTAGAATATCATAACTTGTGCATTGTTTTGACTTTTTTAAAAAACGAGTTGGATTACTGCATTGCATTGCGGTATAGTCTTTTTTTTTTTAAGTTATGTCTGGCACTTCCCAAAAAGTTATATGCTTATCAATATACTTAAATATTGAGGTTCACATGCTGGTGGTGGCATGCAAAACATGTGCATTTACTAGCCAAAACACCTTCTATAATTACATAGAAATAAGCTTAGTTTCTAGATTAAGTTTACAAGTTTTTTTGGCTTACACTAATCATCCTAGTTAACCTTAATTCCCATCTTCGCCTTTCGGTCGAGAGATATATATGTGTTGTTCATGATTTTAGGGCGTGGTGGAACATCAAACTTATTCATTATAAAACTAGAATTTTAACATTTTATAAGCCCCTTTATTAAATCTTAATTACATGATTAGTAATAATTAAACTTAATTAATATTATTGCCAAGCTGTGATTGTATATCACTTTGATAAAATGTAGCCGTGGGACAGGAAATATGTATGAAAATAAATGGTAAAGTTAACGCTTTCAATTACTTTTTGTTAAGTTGAAGTGGCACCTGCCAACGTATAGCTGATGATGTGTACATAGTGATGACGTGGTTGCCCTATGGCAGGGACACATGGAAAATAAAAAAAATATACCTCTATATATTCCCAAGATTATTTAGTGGATTTTATGGTCTTGCAATCAAAATTTAATCCTGGTGGCTAACATTTATTTGTATGGAGACAATGGTTAGCCATTTATTTTAGATGGCTATATTAGATGTAGATAGAGTGATATGACAATTTCTCATGGAAATTCTACCAAGAAACTCACTCTATATCCTTTTTCTAAACCAAGTTTAGATCAAGAAATATGTGTGTAGGAAATGAAGATTGTGATGATGAAAAAACCCATCATTTGTCCATGGTTGATTTATCAATTGCTTTGAAAAAATATTTTACTCATGATCTCATTAAGGACTGATCCAAGACATAAAAAAATATGCCCAAAAATAGAAGTGTTGTGCTTGGAATCACTTGCAGTTAGTCCCAAATCATAGCTTTCATCGTTCTAATTCCAATAATGCTTCAATCGCTTCAATCTAAAACCGTATGTGAAAGTTATCCCATTCTAAAGTTTTTGGCAAAGAACTAAAAAGTGAACTTGCATGGTTCACCGGACTGCTCACTAGGTAGGTCATACAGATGAAATGGTGTTGACGTCAACATGTGACTAAGATGTATGGTCGACAGGTGGGCCAATCACATGCTGAAACGTGACCCAGTGGTACAAGGACACTTGTCAAAGTTTGATTGATCAATTTGGTTTGACGTGACCCAATTGGTAGGTGCCACATGGCGTTGGAAATTGCACCAAAAATTGAATGGGTCAACGGACAAGCCTCCGTTGGTTCCAAACCCATAACTTGTTGGTTACAATTACCAGACTCCACCATTGAACCACATAACCTATTGGGGAGGGGGCATGGAATGTAGCCCTAGCCCATATTCACATGACAACTCACATAACCCACCGTGAACACGTAGCTTTAAAACTTACCATTTCACTTTTGAATAAGTTACGATTTATGTGAGCATTTCAAGACCCAAATTTATCAAATCTTCCAAAGTGTCAAAGGACGACCGATTTTTAGATCAAAGATGCTATAATTGATCTTTATTCCATTACTAATCATTTGTGCAAATGTTAGCAACTAGATATCCAATATCTACTATTAAAAGATTAATATAATCATATGTCCTCCTATCTTTACATTGGATCCACTACAAAAACAATATACCTATAAAAATTAATTTACAAAAAATATTCAATATAAGTTCTAGACTAGAATATCCACTAAAGGAACAACATGTTGAATTGTTGTGGAAGCATATTGATACATTTCCATTTGCATGAGACTATACCAATATGAAGAAATTTGTTCTAACATTTGCACCCATAATAGATATACAAAAGGAAATTTCCACCCTATTTGACAACCCTAACATTAAATGAATAGTGTAATACATGAGATAGCGAAAATATTTATAAAAATTATTAAACATAAATTTTATATATCTCATATTAATTAGTAATTTTATATCACTCTTTCATGTAGTTTTTATGAAAAACAATGAATTTTTATAGACTACATAATGATCAAGTCTTGAATACCTTAACAGATAAAACATACATATATATATATAAATTTCATATATAATAAGAACAAAATAATTTTCGTGAGCATCAAGAAAATAATACCTTTAACTACCCACTCATTATAATAAAATTAAATTAATAAAAGAAAGAAAAAATTAAATAAGTCACTAATTAATACCTAATCTTATAAAATAAAAACAACGCCTTTTAAATGATTCAAACAACAAAAGTTGGAAACCCATTAAGAAAGAAGATAACAAATATTATATAAAACAATTTATTGTGATCCTGTTTTATTTAATACCCACTAATAAAGTAGTGAGGTGCATATGGTGGTTAAGAGAAACAAATATTATATAACGTAGTTTATTGTGAGCGTGTTTTCTTTAACATATCCTACTCAGGGATGGAATTTGACGGGCATTTTGTCCATCATAAGGCTTTTTGCACGTATTTGATGGCTGGAATTTGTCATTCCCCGTTTTGAGTGACGTGCCTGGAAAAGTTAAAGACGGATTTTTGATGTTTGGAAGTTTTTCCAAAATGTTTTTACGCACCAAACGTTCTTACGCGGCAAGTTTTTTGGGCAAGTTTTTTTAATTGAAAATATGCTAAATTCTAATCAGCCTTGGTATAGTTACAACTTACGTCCCTTTATTTTTCATACAGCAGGGTATTTTTTGGGCAAGTTTTTTTAATTGAAAATATGCTAAATTCTAAATTCTAAAGCCGACATGAATTATGTGGGGCATGTATGATATACGTGGGTTTTAATGTAATAAAAGGAGGTCGGCCATGAATAAACAACCCCTTAACATGAAGAAGGAAACGTGTGAATGAATAAACAACCCCTTAACATGAAGAAGGAAACGTATATATATGAGTGAAGGAAGAGCTCATTTTACTCATCGACTTTCACTCGAAGAGCTCTTCGCATAAGAGACAAGAGAAGTGCGAAGGACGAAGGGGATATGCGCAATCCATTTGCAGACGAGGAAAATTTTATTTGTACGTTGTGCAAAAAAAACTAACGAGAATACAGAATGCATCTTTAAAATTATAAAACGTATTATTTTACAGATGTTGAAAAAGAAAAATACACTCGAGGGAGGGAGGAAATTTTCGAACAATTACTTCGAAATATGGACCTAGGACGACATTTTCGAACAATTGCTTCGAAAATATAGACCTAATTCCAAAGATCCACGCTGTCCTTTATCAGATGGCACACCATATGCTTGTTTTGTGTTTGTTTCAGAACTGATCATAACTCTGGTTGATGAGCGACTACTGCGGGCAGACTTGATCAGCTTCGGGATAACGTGGTGGGCCTCCAGCGCACAAAAGAAAATCCTCATTCTGCACAGATCTGAATTTCTTTCTTTTACAGTACTCTCCATTACCTCTGCCACCCTCTTTTATACACCGACTTTCTTTGAGCGGATTCACACCTGCACCTCAATATGAAGATTACCCGTTCATTCAGACTTTTCGACGCTGCCCATTTTCCGTAGCCAAAAAAGAGCTAATTATAGCTAAGTACCAAAGCAGTCTAGCATATTGTGCAATATATCAACTTCCTAAAGGATACACCGCATAATTTTTTAATATTTTGATATGAAATGTGAAGACTGAAATTTGATGATCTCCTGTTTCTTTCGGAACGTTTCTGTCTCTGGAATTTTCCAGTACGTTGAAATATCATATCTTACCACTCGTAGTTAAACGCCCTGCGCGGCGGCTAAGGACAGAAGCACACCAATGAACTCGCGATTGCTGCAGGACGATTCAGGGAGAGACAGACAACACAGTATGCACTGCAATACCTTTGCCTCTTTATATGTTGTACTGCCCAACTGAGTCTAACATGTGTAGTAATCTTGAAAGCCCCTGGTTAAGAAACCTGCATGAGTTCTTTGCCAATTGTATATAACAAAATATAAAACTGTAATGTAAATAAGAAATTCAAATATACAATAATATAGAGAAAAGAAAAAAAAAATGATATATATCCAGAGGGAAGTGCGAAGGACGAAGGGGATATGGGCAATCCTTTTGCAAATTAGGAAATATTTTCAACATAATTATTTATTGAATGGTAATTTTTAATCAAAACTTTATTAGTGAAGGGTTAATTTATTATGAGAACATCATTTTTGAAGGGCAAAATTTTTAATATAACTTTTCTTGACGGGAAGCATAAAGACCCAAAACGTCAAAAAAAAAATTGTATGAAGGGTAAAGAGAAATCCAAATGCCTACCCTGATCCTACTATGTAAACTATGTTTATAAAAATAATTCAACTAATTCGCTTCGCTGTATTATTTTATTATTGTTAGCTAATTATTGAATCTATTAATTACATAATTTCAATGGGTAGAAGATCAAAGTGTTGGTGGGGTCGGGGGCGCTAGACACCTCACTAACTTCCATAACTTATAAGGAAAGAGTGGCATTACATGCCAACCACATGCACCAAATGTGGGACAAATAAGTCTTAATTAAGATGGGCATATGTTAACGTTTTAAGACTTATCTTTGTTGTTTTTTTTGTTGATGTTAGTGGTACGGTTCATTCAAGGGGAAGGATTGACTTAATGGAGGCCCTAAAAGCCTCGCCTTCAACCTTTATGATATAAATTTCTTGGTAAATTTGTTGTCTTCTATGTTAATTCATAGATGGAAAGTGCTCGTCAATAGAGTCTGGGACCATGGTGCTATAATAAATAGCAAATTCTTGGGAGTTGTTGGGCATAGAAGGGGATGTAAAAATGTTCTTCACCTGATTACGAGCTTACAAGCTTACATGAAATCCTCCTTCTTCACACTTAGTCAATTCAGGAAGTAACTCAAGGTCCTTGGTTAGCATAGTTATTAGTCTTTATTACTTTGTTTTTCTCACTTATCTTTGGGTTATGGTCTTTCTCTCGATCTCTTTTGGATGTTGGTTTTTATGGTCTTCCTAGTTTACTTCAAATGGTCTTGGGTGTTTTTCTGCACTTTAGATCTAGTGGGCCTGGCCAAGAATATAGGCTAATAGCTCCTAACACTCCTTTTCTTCGTTATAGCCTTCAGAGGTCTCATATTATTTTGGGTGGGATTTCACTATTAGTCTTGAGTTGGCCTTACCTGTGGATAGGGACCTACACCACCTCTTAATTCCCTGGGGTTGTGGAAAGCCACAACCCATTGATTATGTTTGTGTCAATTAGTTTTTAAAATGTTTCTCCTCTCTAGTGATGCCAAAGGCCCTTCTCGAGGATCATTTTAGTGATTTTTCTCATGCTTTTTCTTTCTAGTAATCCTCACCATGCCATGACAACATGGTCATGCTCTTGGGGGGCTCGTGAGATAGGAAATCAGAGACAGGAAATCAATATCTTATTTTGACCTTCTAAGTGAGTTTCTCACCCTACATAAGCAACACAAAACATTACTAGATAAACTCCTCAAGGGAAGGCATGAGATCAAACACACATATTTCTTTCATGAATAACCTCCAAAGGAACTAATGTCATATGTAGGATATCTTGGCTCATCTTCAATGGAATCAGTGATGCATGCGGGAAAGCTTTAAATGTCTAGATAATCGCTTAGGCCATATTGAAAAACATGTACATTGTGAGTTTCAACCTTCACCTCCCCTTGGCTCTAGAATGGAGTATCCCGCTCTTGTAACTTCATCTGAATCCTAATGGTGATGTGTTCTGTCTTGATTTCTATGGTCTTTTCATTTTGTGTTCCTCTCCAATTTTAGACTACCAATTTCTTTTAGCTTGTTATAGTTAATTTTTTTTTTCCTACTAGCCAACAAATCAAATAAGAGAGCCCAATTTTTTTAATAAAAAAGTGGACAATAATGTAATATTTCCTTATAAATGAAATTCTTTTATTCAAAACAAATATTAAGTAAATAATTTAGTCAATTAAAAGTGATATCTTTTTAAGGACAGTGTTATACAATAAATAAACACTTAAACCCCTCATAAAGTAAATTCAATTGCAAGTTATGGTTATAAAGTAATTTATTATTGTAATGTATGTACAAAATATTAATTAGCATATATTGTCCATTCATTTATAGGCTATTTAAATGGGCAAAATGTTTTACTTTTATTTATTTTTTAAACCATTAAGAATTAAGATATAATATCTTATTCAATATAACTAAATGAACCTAAGAAATAAACATTCAAACTCGTATTATATAAAAATTAGATATAAAAATATAGCCATGTTAATGTATTTAAATAAATATTAAAAAAAAATGTATGAGAAGTTGAATTTTAATATAAATACAGGTAATAATTACAATGCAATATAGTTCTTGTATTTACTTCTAATTAATTTATTAAAGGTTGTGAGGAATGTGGATTTTTCTTTGCATAATGAAATTTTTCCACACAATGAAATCTATCCGCAAAAAAATTCTCTCCATAATGAAAGCTCTCCATGCAAACATCTCTACAAAGTGACCACCACTTCTCCATTATATACATGGACATGTGGGTCCCCATCATTCATGTTGGCCATAGTTTTGTGGAATTTGGAATGCCTTTACATCTACATGAGCTAGGTTTTGAGGAAGATAATTGTTTCTTCTTCAAACTAAAATTGGGAATAGAGATATAGGTCATACATTAAGGTAAACATTTTTTTTTGCAAGGCTGGCTATATATTCATACATGTTGAAAATATATTACATTTCTTGCACATGCTAGTGCACTGTGTAGAGAGATGGGTCAGCATGGTTGATCACGTGATGGGTACTGCTATAGTCTCCAATACTATTTTTAGTGTGTTAGAAAATGCCACTAGCAAAGAAGTTTGAATCCTTTGGTTAGTTTTCGTATATTCTTCATATGCTTTGATTCTTTGGGAGACTTGTCTAAACTGTGTATAAAAAATCAATTTCAAATTAAATATCATTGTCAAGGATAAATGGTGACACAAAAATTCACAAAAAAAAAATAAAAAAAAATCATCTTGGTATTCTAGTGTTGAAACCCATGACTTGAGATGTTAATTTGTTAAACCTCCTTTTCACATTGGGGTTGGAAGTGCTAGTATTTTCCATTGTAATTCTTGGACATATGTAATTTCAAATCTCTTTCCATGTTTAATTAGTCACTTAAAACTAGGTAGAAGACTCATTACTCATGGGCTCAATTTGCATGTGCTGAAGTTTCAAGCCAAGCTCCAAGAAAACAAATTTTAAGTCTTGTCATTTTTTATCCATTTTCCTTCTGCGGTTTCTCTTCTTCTTCACCAATAGCTCCATCGTTGGGAATCTGTATTAGATGTCATTGGTTATAATGTTCATTCAGTTTGATGCAAGATAGAGAAGGATGTCATCATGATGATTGCATTGGAAGGTTCGACATGTAACCCTCCAAGAACACTTATCTTTATGTAGCAGGTGCCTCTTTTAGATGACATTGGAAAAATGTTCCTTCAAGGTGACGGGAGATAGAGAGGGCTATCACCATGGTGATTACAAAAATTCTATTGATGAGGAATCCTAGCAAGAAAATTGTTATTCATGAGGGCAACAACATTTGAATGATCATCTAGGGGATGTTGAGCACTTAGATCATTCCATCAATATCCTACCTAGGAAAAACCCTTCCTCTTGTGCACACACACATTATTTGACCACATAAATATAATAAGGATTGCATCATGTTCGAGAAAATAGATGGTGGTATTCTATGATATTACAAATAGTAATTGACGTGTAAGTGGTGGGTTTACGAACAAGTTTTGACCAAGAAGAAAACTAGAATTTTGATTTCATTTTAATGCTTGAATACAATATAAGTCAACCACGATTCCACATAACCATGTCTAATGACTCCAAGAAAGACATTCAATTGAATTGTAATAATTATTTCTTGGAGGTGGTACAATGTGCCTGGAGTTGTCTCTTATTCCGATGAAACAATAGAAAATGATTCAAGTTCATAAATTATGTGTGGAGGTGTGGAGAAGGAGGTATGTGGGGGAGATGTTGAAATTAATGTAGAAATGTATCCTTGGAGAGAGTTTGTTCATTACTTGAGTGTGAGCCTTAAATCATGATTTAGTTCCTACATCTTACGAGTTTGTTCTGACTCTCCTACTTGCATGTAAACTGTTTATTCATGATGATTAATGATATATTGCTAGAGTGTTATACCAGAGGCAGTCTCCAGGTGAAGCGCTCACCTAAGAGCTGCTAAGTTTATTGAATATATTCTTTGTCTTCAGTTTCTAAGATGGTATCATAGTTTTATGGTTGGGTGAGTCAAAGCCAGAGTGCTTGGTGGCTGTAGTGTGGCCCCTAGTGGTGGGTTTGTCCTTGGTGGTGGAGAAAGTTTGCAGAATTTTTTTTTTCTCTACTTGATCAATGCCCATTTTGGCTCAAAAACACACTTTTAGGTGCTGAGCAATGCCCTTCATGGAGAGAAAAACATTCTTTTAGGCCATTTCTTTAAGCAATTCCTCTCAACGTAGGCCATGAACAAGAGACTAAAGGGAGAAAATGTGTTTCTCTATCCACATGGAGGTTGAACCATGGAGTTTGACTGAATTTATGGTGAATTGACTCAGTGTGCTATGTGGGGGTCAAATCTTCCCTTTTTCTAGTCAATTCCATCGAGGTCGGAAGATTGAGTTGCTTGGATCATGGTGTGGCTTTGTGGAGATTAAGTGACACCTTTGTTGAGAAACTAGGACCTATTGGCAGCATTGGCCAAACTAGAGATAGAGCAACTGACATTGTGGTTAGTGTGGAAGAAAAACAAAACATATCTTGGCACATCACAAGCTTTCTTTAGATGTTGATTTCCCAAGGAGAGTGACAGATCGGGGATCAGTAATGAGGTAGCTCGCACCTCTCTTGACTGCATGAAAGTCGAAACAGTGTGATGTTTATTATTGTCTTCTCATGGAGATCTATGTGTGATTGTTGAAAGAGCTCCTCCATAAAGGTTTGTAGAGATCTGTGAGTAGATATAGAGTGGAGCCATCCAGGGAATAAAAAAAATTGCCTTGCAAAACTTGTGGTGTAAGCGGCCACGTTGGAATACAATATCTACATTTCTCTTTGAAAAGCACAAGGAGGAGAATGAGAAGAACAAACATATTAACAACCAAAATTTAGGTAGAGAGTGTAAATGTGTTAGAAAACCTGCACAGATGAATCTAGCTAGTAAAGGATGAACACACAACTTTGCAGAGCAAAACACTAAAAGAAAATCAAAAGAACAAAAGAATGATTCATTAGAAAATAGGTTACAATGCTCATGATATAGCATTACCGGGTGAATATCCCAAGGTAATGCACCATAGTGGTGATCAATGAGAAGACTCAACACCTACAACAAGTTCCGGAGAGAAGTAGCCAGTTGCGGAGTGAAAGAAGGAGCAAGGGGAGTAAATCATGCAGAAGAACTAACCAATTGTGGAGTTAAAGAAGGAGCAAATCAGGGGTAAATCATGTAGAAGAGCTAATCAATTGAGGAGTTAAAGAAGGAGCAAATCAAGGAGTAAATCATGTAGAAGGAATCTTGCATGTAGTTGCATTCTCTAACTAAGAGTCTGCATGTAGGTGTGTAGTACTTCCAACACCCCCCCTAAACACCACTATGGGGAAAAATAGAAAATGGGCCTTGGGAACTAAGGCCAAAGGTCACCCAAAATACAGTGCAAATTATACTAAAATTGAGGAAAGAGGGGAAAACTCATGGGAAACCCCCCCCCCCCCCTCAAAATCAATGTAATCAAAAGAAAAGAGGAAGAAAAGACAATTGTTAAGCAACTGTGTCATTCACTCCAAGACGATTGCGCAGAGAGAAAAACTTCTACTCAGTGAATGTCTTGGTGAAGAACTCTGCAGTCTATTCTGCTAAACGACAAAACTGCAAATCAATGACCCGAACATGTACTAAGTTTCTGATGTAGTGCATATCGATCTCTTTGTGCTTCATCCGCTGCCACTGTACTAGATCCCTACAAAATTTGAGAGTGCTCTGGTTGTTACACCAGATGACAATGGGCTAGTGGAACTAGACGCCCAACTCAGTGAGGAAGTGTTGTAGCCACAGAGCCTGAATGGTGATGTTGACTACTCCTCTGTACTTGGCCTCGGCTAAAGAGAGAGAAGTAGTAGCCTGCTTCTTGCTTGACCAACAAATAGGGCCAGACCCTAGATTGAGTGAATATTCAGTGGTGGACTTGCGATCAATATTGTCACCCACCCAATCAGAATCAGTGAAGACAAGGAGATTCAATGCAATGCTTGTTTCATAGTGAATCCTGAAGGTGATGGTGCCCTGCACATATCAGAGGATGTGCTTGGCAGCGTTCTAGTGTAGCTCATGCGGCTCCTACATGTATCCGGAAACTACCCCTACTGCATATGAGAGATCTGGTTTGGAGTGGGTGAGGTACAATAAGCTCCCCATTAGCTGTCGATAGAGAGTGTTGTCAATTAATGGATTGTCACCTCCATCCTCAAGGAAGACCCCAGATAGAAAAGGAGTCGGTGCTGGCTTGCAGTCAGTCATGTGAAATCTCTCGACGAGATCCCATGCGTACTTAGCCTGAGAGAGTTTGATGCCTGTGGCATCCTAGCCAATCTCAATACCAAGAAATAAGTGTAATGGACCCATGACTGTCATCAAGAACCTATCATGCAAGGCCCTCTTGGCTACAGCAATGGTTGAAACCGAGTTGCCAGTGATCAGGAGATCATCCACATACAAAACTAAGATAAGAAGAGAATCATGTGTCCTGGGCATGTAAACATTCGGATCAGACTTACATCTTTCGAAGTTTTGTGATAAGAGAAAAGAATCCATCTTCACATACCAGGCTCTCGAGGCCTGCTTAAGGCCGTAGAGAGATTTCCTCAGTCTATAGACCAAAGATGGATCCTGAATGAAACCATGTGGCTGCTCCATGTAAATCTCCTCTGATAGGTCTCTGTGAAGAAAGGAATTCTTCACATCCTTCTGATGTACTTCCCGTCCCTGGAAGCTGCAATGGCAAGTGTAAGGCATATGGAATCCATCTTCGCTACTAGAGCAAAGGTCTCGTCATAATCAATGTCATGCACTTGTTGGAAGCGTTTGGCTACTAGCCTTTCTTTCCGTCTAGTGATTTGCCCATCTGTAGTACTCTTGGTCCTATAGACCCATTTGCATTAGACAAGTTTCCTTCCTGAAGGAAGGGGGACCAGATCCCATGTCTAGTTCTCGAGGAGGGAGTTATACTCCTCCTCCACGGCAGACTCCCAAGATGGATGCCCAACAGCCTCAGCATAAGACTGTGGATCAGAAGACTGAACCAAATGACAATGCTATGATGGCGATGGTTCAGTGGCAGTGAGGACAAGAGGAGGCTCAATAAACTCTAAGCTAGTCCTCTGCAGATCAGAATTATCCCCCATAAGACCATTTCTAGCAGCTGGGTGGTCTTGTGCATATATCTCACGTAAGCTCCTTGTTCTCTAATTTATGACAAGGCAATTTGATTCACTGCTGGAACCCCGATCTGGGCTTGGATGTGGATCATCATATGCATGCAGTGGATTTGTATCTGAAGACTTTGTCTCCACATCTTCATGCTCTGTATCTACATCTGAGTGTACTGAGTCATCATCTCGGACATGAGGTAGATAAAAGGTGTTTTCATGTGGAAATTGAGGTGCATGTGAGAGACTTTCCTCAAATTTGACACTTCACTCAATGATGAGCTTGTCTGTAGAGGAAATCAAGAGTCGATATCCCTTCACACCATCAAGGGTATCCAACAAAGATGCACTCAATGCTCTATCGATCAAGAGCTTTCCTCTTTTTAGAGGGGATCCTGGCCCATGCTCGGGAGCCTAAAACACAGAAGTGGGTGACCTTTGGTTTATTGCCACTCCAGGCCTCAAAGGGGGTCTAATCCTTGATAGACCTATGAGGAGATCTGTTCTGGATGTAGTTAGCACAATTAAGTGCTTTAGTCCATAGCTTATGAGGCAGTGACTTAGCATGCAACATGCAGGAAGCCATCTCTTTGAGAGATCAGTTCTTTCTCTCAGCAACTCCGTTCTACTACAGAGTGTATGGAACTGTGTACTGCAACTGTATGTCAGACTCAAGGCAAAGGTTCTGAAGTGTTGTGTTAAACCCCCCATTGTCTGTATGGAGGACTTTGATCTTTCTCTCTGACTCTGTCTCAACTAGTGCTTTGAAATCTTCAAAGTGCGCAAAAAATTTAGATTTGTTCCTCAGAAGATAAAACCAAGTATACCATGAGAAATCATCAATAAATGTAAGCACCTTGCTTTGTTGATGGAAGGATAAGGAAAAGGCCCCATGAGATCACTATGGATCAGATCTAGAGGAGAGTATGCTCTGTGAGTCTTGCCAATGTCAAAATTTTCTCTAGGATGTTTTCAAAGGACACACCCTTCACAAACTCCTTTGGAGAAACTGATATTTGGCAAGCCTTCCACCATCTCATGCTTGCTTAGCTACTACATATAACTATAATTTAAGTGATCAAACCTCTCGTGCCAAAGCCTACTACTATCATTAACATGTGTAAGCAATAAGGAGGATTCAGATTCAATAAATTCAGAAAATGTATACAGTCTGGCTCCATTGTTTACCTCACTGGTTGTAATTTTGGAGTTGTTATGTGGGTCATATATGTTCACTGGATCTGAAGTGAATTCCAATGTCTTTCCAGTGTTAGAATGATTGATTTGATAAATTGAAAGTAGGTTTACCGAAAGTTTTGGAACATGAAGCACATGTTCAAATCTTCTGTGTAAAAGTTCCACTCTACCTTTTCCGGTGACCTCAATAGGTGAGTCATCTCCCATGAGGATGGGAGGTCCT